>JAFMSR010000019.1:15912989-15974510 GCA_022818135.1 Saxidomus purpurata
TCTCAAATGTACTGCAACACATGCACAGATGGATTCTATAGTGGTGAGTGGCATGATCTCTCTGTGTACTTTTATCATAATGATTGTCGGCATACGTGTCAGAACAACTGTAAATCCTGTACTTCATATTCTAGCTGTACTGAATGTAAAGATGGCAAATATAATGGAGATCACAACAACTGCAGTGAAAGTTGCAATTCAGCTTGCAAAGCATGTACGTCATACAACAAGTGTACCAAGTGTGAAACTGGAAAATACGGGCCATCCTGTCAAAATGACTGTGGACTTGGTTGCGAGAATCACGAATGTGATCTAAAGATCGGCAATTGTAAATGTATTTCCGGCTTCCAGGGTGATAAGTGTGACCAGTGTGTGCCTGGTGTGTACGGCACGCATTGCAACATTGATTGTCCGACAAGGTGTTTAGAAAAATATTGCAAGCCAAACGGTGATTGTTATAGTTGTAAGTCTGGTTTTACAGGACCGAAATGTGAGAATTGTTTCGATGGCAAGTATGGAAATAACTGTATAAATCATTTGAAATGCAAATCGAAGCTCAACTTGTCAGGTGGAATATGTCTGCAATGTATACCCGGATATTACATTGACAATACAATTAAAACATCATGTAGAGCATGCTCAGAACAGTGCAAGGATGGAATATGTGATTCCATAAATGGGACATGTATAGCAGGCTGCAATGATGGACATTGGGGTGACAAGTGTGAGAGTCTTTGTGAAAAGTATTGCTTTAAATGCAACCAGGTCAATGGAGAATGTTCTATTTGTAAAAACGGAAAATATTTCAAGAACTGTACCAAAGAATGTAGTCCTAATTGCAGTTCCATAGATGATGTAATTATGTGTGGTATAGATGACGGAGCTTGTCTTAACGGGTGTGATAACCTCAAGAAGTATGGCATACATTGTGAAAATGATTGCAACTTGAATTGTTTGAACATTTCCTGTAACTGGAAAACAGGTTATTGTTTAAACGGATGCGTTGGCAATTTCTTTGGAGCGCACTGTAACAAAGCATGCTCCGTCAATTGTGTCACAGGAAGTGGAAGAAATTGTGATAATGTAAAAGGACACTGCATACATGAATGCAAAGATGGCTTCCATGGAGACACATGTGAGAAGACATGTAGCGAGAACTGTATAAATAAAACATGCAAAAAAGAGACAGGAACGTGCTGCCATGGATGTGAAAAGGGATTTTCAGGCTCAAGTTGTTATATAGGTGAGCATAAAGCTGTACGATATAGGTCTAACATGTTTAATTATGGTGAAGGTTGTTGTCTTGAAAATCAAAATTAAGATCGTACTATTACAATATATGCCATTCTTACTTTCTTACATAAAATATGTCATTGAAAGTGTTTAGACATTCCCTCCGCAGCAATTATGAACACTCTTTTTCGCCCGTCGATGATTATACGTTTACCTGCCAAATATAACACACTTTTATTGTGAGAGTTCAATGGTACGGTAACACAAAAAGTGAGATATTGCATGTATACTGTACAGTAATGGTTTATATATACATGTAATACTAAAAAATATGTATGTAGCTATATTTTAAAATGACAGGAAAACTATCGACTAAAAACATAAAGGTATACTTGTTGACGAACAAAATAGTCATTCATTTATGAAATTGTTCTAGTATTTGTTCTCAACTTACTCTTACATGTATAATTGTACCTATCAATAAATAGCACTATCACAGACGGGTGCAGATGAAGATTCAACTTTTCTGACGGTGGGGGCATCTATTGGAGCTTCCGTTTTAGTATTGATTATCATTACAGTGATTGTCGTGATAATATTGCTTAAAAAGTAAGCTATTAACATCTGTTCAGAGGTGTGATTTCAACTGGAACATACACTTCCAGGCATCTACTGTTAAGATTGTCGAATATCATTTGACTTTATTTAATAGCTAATAACATCTGTTCAGAGCTGATATTACAACTGAAATAAACACTATTTAACGTCCATGCATCTGCTATTCAGATTAATTTATTAGATCGGACACTTATCTTCAAGTATTTTACTTTTGCAAAATCAGAAAAATCAGTGCTATGCAGAAATAGAAAACTAATAGTTACATTTCGAAAACAAAGGCTAGTATCAAAATTAATCTTAAATGATATTGATACATATATCGGTTCGCTGTTTAATAGTTTATGGTAAAAATAGATATATTTGTCAAAATCTTTAAATGATCATGTTCTATTGAAACATTGTTCCGTATAAAGGTTGTCTATCTTGTAGACGGAGAACAACAAAAAAAGAAGAAACGATTGACATGAATATAATCAATGTCAATGCTGCAGTTACTAATAATGAAATTTTAACTAGCGGGCATGTGATCGACCACAACGATACTGGTAATTATCGCATTGATTTATATAAATTTAGTTATTGACCTTTTCCAAAGTATTTCAGTGTCGTCAATCAGTCTCACATAAGTCTGCTGTTATACGTTACACTGAAATTGTTTTATGACACTTTGGTGTTAATTTAATTATTTCATTGTAATTATCCACATTTCACAAACTAGTGATTTTTATATCTTCCCTGGGTTATTCAACAGAAGAGTCTGGCTTTTGCGACCAGGCAACACTCATTACCTATTATCATTATAAAAAACGTCCAGTAATTGGATATGTGTGACAATAAAGAAGTTCTGAAGCAGTACGTCCTTTCATACATGACAAAGGTAAAAGCATATGCAAAATTTTATTTAACTAATGCAAATGTTAGTCCCGTTGCCTACGTAATGCCTTAAGCTGCTACTGTTCACTATTGAATCTGTTAATTTTTTTACACTATCCTGATATTCTGTCCAGCTCCTCTTTTTTGTTTTAGGTGCAGTGTATGCGATGCCGAACAAACCAAAGAGAAATGTTCCGGAATCAAAGTCGCTCAAAGAAACAACTGAAACCAAAACTGAAATGAATCCAAACTATGAAAAGATTAAGGATGACAGTGCAGCAGTTTACGAAAACGCAGTAGTGAGATACTCACAACAGACAGCAGCTAAGGAAAATGTCAGAGTGTTTGTTGAATCGGCACTTGAAATTCACGAAGATCTTAACAATATTGCAATTAGGGAAAGTAAAACGGTTTGTAACGTTATCATTAAGTTTTATCCAGTATATTAAACAGAAACTTTAATTGCAATAATTAAGTTAAATTTGCACAACATCTTTGATTTATAATATTTTGGTTACAATACCAAAATACAA
Source organism: Saxidomus purpurata (assembly GCA_022818135.1). Classification (NCBI taxonomy): domain Eukaryota; kingdom Metazoa; phylum Mollusca; class Bivalvia; order Venerida; family Veneridae; genus Saxidomus; species Saxidomus purpurata. The sequence continues at coordinate 15,916,247 of JAFMSR010000019.1, forward strand.
AACGCACAGAAACACTTTTATTATTTTCATTTTATATATCAAGTGTAATCAAAGTAAAATTGGAAACTTATCTTTGAATAAGGTTGCAAGTAAAAGAAAAGTTTAAAAGGAAAATTTGTTGAAATACTGATTAAAAATTATGAAATGCTCATTTGACAGCTTTAGTTAAATGTTTTATATTATCACCAATGTAAACAAAATGAAGACTATTTATATTCAAATTAAGACTGTGCTAGATCATTACAGATGGCACAGACAGATGGCGCTTGCACCTATGAATCGGAAGCTGAAGATACATATTATAATGTAACAGCTTTTAAACAGCGACGGATAATGCTAGATAAGCTTGCAGACGTCGTTTCGACGAAGACAAAAGAGGACTTTGCGGAAGAATTTTTGGTAATGTCTTACATTTGATATATCTTTACTGACGGCATGAACCCGTCATGTAGACTAAAACAGCTATAAACACGTATGAATTAAGTATATGTGAAACAAAGATCATGTGCACTAAATCACACTGAGGATGAATGTGAGGAAGGAAAACCTCATTGATAAAAGTTCCTTCTTTTATTTCCGTACGGTACTGATGAATAGATATTTGCAAGAAATTACGAATCACCTATACACTCACAATATCAAATGGAAATCATGCAACTGTTGGTAATATCTATAGAAATTATAAATACTATTTTATGTTTTGATTGTATCATTTTTAGTTGGCATAATACATGTATAAGCATCTGATAAATAATAAATCTGACAAGAAATAAAATATCTTCGGAAATATACTCAACCAAAATAAAAACTTTACACTTTTATTGTACAAATATTTAGCGAAATATTAAATCAATGTATTTCACTCTGACTCTATAAAACAAGACAAATAACAAAGGCGATAATAGGCCTAAAAGGGAGATAACTCATATAGTGAAAGCAGACAGTTTATCAAAAACAAAATTTGTTGTCAAGACAAAATATTCTTTTTGCTGTCACTTGAGAAACTAATGTCAAGACTAGAAAACTCACAATATTGTATGAAAACACAATGCAAAATTGAAAGTTGAGAGTCCAAAGATTCAAATTCTTAAATTATCTCCCTTTGAATTAAATAGTATAAAGGAGAATTTATGACCTTAAATCTCAAAGCTCCTGTGATGATTTTTATTTTTTTTTACATAAACTCACTCCCCAACAGATAAATTTTGACATTCTTACACTTTATTGAATTCAGCCTCCTGCATTGTGAGGAGTTGGTGTTTCTTTCTCATACATAGTAAATCCCATTATAATTATGTAAAGTTTTCATTTTGGTTGATTATTTCTACATGTACATGGAAACAGGTAATCCTATCATAACCCTATCGTTAGTTTGTGTACATAATAATAATAATAATAATAATAATAATAATAATAATAATGATAATAATAATAATGATAAAAATAATAATAATAATGATAAAAAAAAAAAAAAATAATAATAATGATAAAAATAATAATAATAATAATAATAAAATCTTTATTTCATGAAGGTTACATATCAGACATACAAGGATTTACATGTAAATAAAAATACATCTTATTTTCATATGGCTTTCAACAATGAAAAAAAAAAATTTAAAAAGAATTAAAATGCAACAACAATAACATACCGTTGAAAGAGAAATACCAAACAAACATAACTGCTGTCTGGTTGTTATATCGATTGAGGATAAAGTTTGCTTATTTATCCAAGACTAACTAACAATGACAATCAGTGCACGTATCCTACGAAGCTTTTTAAAGTTAATGAACCATTTGAAATTGATAATAAAATAAAGTTAGAGTAAGGAGACTAATGTATCAATAAAATGACTGTTGACTTTTATCTACATTTATTCTGTGACGTAAAACTAAAAGAACATTTCATCTACATTTCAGCAACTACCTCCAGGCCTCATCAAACCATATACTGAATCTCAGAAAAGAAAAAATGCACCAAAGAACAGATACAAAGGCATATATCCATGTAAGTTACAAGCCCAAAGAAATACTGTTTGGTACAGTTACAGAACATAGATGTTCTGAAATGGCATGAACTAACACAGAAAGTAAGTTTGTCCACTAGTTATTTAATGTTAACCCAAGGTGATGTCAAAATCTCATTGCAAGCAGTATGCGCATGAACTTTATTACAATAAATAAAAATAAGTTCTTAAAGTAAAATTTTTCATAAAAAAATATTGATTTTTGAAATGCACTGCCGCACACAAGGCAACGTTGGTTGCAATGAATAGTTCGCTAATATGCTACTCTTACTTTACGGAAGATATAAGAGAAGAGAATGGTCCTGAGGATTGAAACGATAGTGTCCTTTGTCCGCTTGATAACAAACGATATTTTGTAATGAACATACAATGTATCACTGGAATATGAAACTTAAATTTCCCAGCTACATGTAACAAGTTACACAAAACCTTCCTCTGTTTGAAATATAATAGCTTGATCACATTTCAACAACTTTATTTAGATCTTTCAATCCTGACCAAAATGAGGAAACTCACACTGGAGATGACAAACAAAACCTTTTCGGCAAATATTATGCACATTTACATCTTTGTATCAAAATAACAACGAATTTTTCTATTCATGTCAGAAGAACCATTATCTCAACGAATTATCAGAACAAATATCGCGTTATATACATTGTACTTGTACCAATTTAGAAAATACAAATGTCTAAGTTTTTGAGAAAGAAATTGTTCTCTTTTTTTATGAAGGATATCCTTGATTAACATTTTAAACTTCTAACAATTTAACATGTTTGCATCAGACATTTATCAGTTTCAATCATGTTTACTCGAATAGTAGTCTTTGAATAACTACAAGAGGAGTAATTCCCCTTCCAGTATTGTAATAACAAAGGTGTCAATAGACCTTTTACTTAACGACCGTTTCGATACTTGATGTACAAATGTAGCTAAGTAAGATACATGTATAATTAGGAATGTTACATTTCTACATGGACTCTCTTCAAATAGGAAAACTCCTTGACTGTTTCCCATACAAATAAGTTACATAAATTCAGAAAGCTGAATTGATAATGCGTATTCTTTAAGACAAATGCAATCAAAGCAATCGCCCACAATTATTCGGATAATGCGACTTAAAGAGCAGCAGGTTTTCACTAAAATCGCATTCTTTAACATTAAATTCATTTTCCGTATATATGTATATTTCGAAATTGTTTTAATATTCAAGCTATTTAAAAGATGGATGTCTAAGATATTAGTTGCGAGTAAATTTAATCTACTGGTATTTGATACATAATTACTAAGCGTTAAACATATGGTTGAGTCCTCATGACTACGCGTGATATTGTTCCTTATTGACTAACAGATGATGATACAAGAGTTGTCCTAAAAGAGGGAGACTGCGATTATATCAACGCCAGTTACATTGATGTAAGTGTCGACAGGTTTATCCCGTATCAAATAATTTCCTACTTCATTCAATAATTATACTATATGTACCTTCTCTCGGTCATTGTCATGGTAATAAACAGTATTCGGACACGATTTATCTTTGTTGCATGTAAAACAAATATGTAACGTGATTAATTTGGTTCAGTTCATGAATATTGCATGATATTGTTGAATTTATTGATACATCATATATGTGTTTAGCCCGTTCCTTCGCATGAATGGTGCACGATAAAATGACTTCTCTGTTATGTAAATTTCTGTGTTTTGTTTTAGGGATATGATAAGAGACGAGCGTATATTGCATCTATAGGTAAGTGTATTCTGTAATGTAATATTGCTTAATTAATTGTTTACTTTACGTTATTGTTTACTTATTTGTTTTACACAGCTTCTTTTCTTATGATATTTCATGACCACAAAGACGAAGTAGATGTGTAATTCACATATTTTGAATAATATATTTCGTAAGAAAGTGTTAGAGATATCTGTTTAAAGATTTGCTTTACAAACGAACAATATATGCTCATATCAGGACCGACATACAAATACATGGGTAATATGTCCGCATTCTGGAAAATGGTTTGGCAAGAACAAGTTGGCAAAATCGTCATGCTTACAAAGCTTCTTGAGGCAGGGGTAAGCTTTCTGTTTCCTTTCGAAATATTTACAGTTTATACATAGTTTAAAATTCGTTCATGAAAAACTTTTAATAAGAAATTTAATATGCTTGTACATGTAAGCAGTACGAATTCAAATTTGAGGACAATCAAATTTTGGGTATTTTAAATAGAGCGTCATTTACGGTATGATAATGGGTTCTTTAATGATCTGGACAATAAGTGTGTCCAAAGTCTTTTCAAACGTGACTATTTCCAAATTGAGACTCTTCATGAAATCCTTATTAATGGATTTAGATGTTTTTAAAACTTTGTTTTCAGTGCAAATATTAGTCATAAAGTAAATGACATTGATGTCTTTCCAAAACAAACACATCACAAGAAATAAATTAAACTATTATTTAAACATATAACATTTATATCTCAGGTACGGAAGTGTGACCAGTATTGGCCTGACAATGACTTCAGCGAGTTGTATGCTGATGTACTGATCACTTGCAAAAACGAAGAAGCTTACGCTGATTATACTGTCAGATCTTTTGTCGCCCAAAAGGTAAAAAATTATCAAATATGACATTTTCGGGTTTACCTTTCGGAATTAGTATGTCAATGATCTAATTCTCCCATGAATAAACAGTAAATTCGATACAGTCATGTGATGTTATATTCTTTCTTCGAATTAAAGAGTAGCTATGATAGTGTAGTATGTACGTTGCAGGGCTCGGAAAAAAGATTTATCATTCAAGTGCACTTCACAGCTTGGCCAGATAAAGGAATTCCTGATGATGTAACTAGTTTGATAGAATTTCGCCAGAAGGTTAACAGTATTAAGACAATACTTGACCGGCCAATTATCGTGCACTGCAGGTAATGAATAGTTGGAAATGACAAGATTAGTTACGGTAACATTTCCTCAATACACTTGAATAATATCGCTCACTGCTTTTTGGCAAAAAGGCAACGAGCAATTAGTGTAACAGTGGAACAAATAACGCCCTATTACTTCGTTTTCTAGTGTGTTGCAAACAACGTATTTATAAGTATGTGTTGTTAGTGTAATACCATGCATCGTTACGACCCGTCTGTATTACGGTCGGATTTGTTATTTTCCGACAGTTTTACCATAGTTGGGGTCTTTAAACTAATTCATCAATGGCTTGTTTACTATTTTTTAAAATAGTATTACACAGCCTCCCTGAAAAGTTCAGTTTGGTCAAAAATATTTTGCAATATAAAAGTATATCAGTAAAGTTTTTTTTATTATTTTCAGTGCTGGTATAGGAAGAACTGGCACTTACATTGCATTAGACAGTCTTACTTTAGAAGGCGAGGTCGAGGGCGGGGTCGACATTTACGCTTGCGTCAGAAATCTTAGAGAGCAGCGAGTTAATATGGTGCAAACTGCTGTATGTTATCTATTTGACAATTTGCTTTTCGTCTTAAATGTATGTCAACTCAGTACTCAACTTATTGACACTACATACGTAAATAACGGGTATACTCCAAGACAGGCAGGAAACCGACGAATGAAACTATACATGATTTGATAGATTATTAGTCAAACTTAAACTTCATTTAGCCATATGATTTGAAGACTTTATGATGTGAGATGCTAAAAACATTATTCTTCTGAGAAATAATAGTGTAGAAGATTTATATATTCTATCGTGAGTTGGTATGAGGCATGAAAGGGTAAACGTGGCATTAATCAAGGTATTTTCCCACGTACATAGAGTTTATTTTATCTGGTGTTTCGTACAATATATCCTAACAAACTTTCTGTGCATTGGTTCCCGGCTCTTGGATGGAATCATACAACATTTTTGTTTAATTCAACATATTAGCTTTCTTTAAAATTATGTGAGTGTTCACGTTGCTGCAATTGTGTATCAGTTTAATTTCATGATATTTGATTGCCTCATTTTTACAAAATATATAAATACAAGTTACATAAACATAGATCGATGAAAAGTGCAATTGGATTTGGCTACAAGTTTTAACAGCATTAGTACCAGCCCTCTGTGTATAAATGCAATTGACAGATTAAATGCATTTTCTTTGAATTTTTATCATTTAAGCATTAAAGATTTTGATTTATTGTACACAAACAGGAACAGTACAGGTACCTCCACAACGCTGTTGTTCACACTCTGACCTTTGACAGTAAAACTGTAGAAGCTACAAAGTTTAGTGAGTACATGAACACACATACAGACGCTCATCTTGCAGAAAACTTTCAGGTTATTACCTATGCATCCGTTCATTTACAATAATCAGAATTAACTGAACATTTTAGAAAGTATGTTCTATTGTTGAAAAACTTTTTTTGAAATTTAAACTTTATTTTATTGAATGTTTAATATTCAATTATTCCTGTTAGACAGAACAATCTCAATAAATTGATCAAACGCAATGCGACAATTTGGTTATTTACATGATTTGACGATTTCATTTGTGTAACTAGTAAGGTTTTGTAACATTTAAGAAACTTCAGTCATCAGTCGAAAGTCGCCCAGACGATGAGATCGAAGCTGTGATGAAAAACAAATCGCTTAACAATAAGAATAGAAAAGGAGCTGATATTCCTGGTAAGGATAGAGTTGTGAATTATTTGCACGTATTGTGGAATATTTTAATGAAACATGAAAATGATATGGTACCAACGGATATTGTTGTGGCTTCAAATGAACCATATATCAAACATTTTTCTTCTTAACTTGATTCATGTGTTGTCGACATTTAAGAGAAACGCAATATCTGTCTTGTCGGAAAATATGAAGATAATATAAAAGCTCTTCTGTTGTGAGTACAGGGCAGCAATTTACTTTATACGTACCAATGTCTTTATGTAAAAACATTACAGGAGATCGCAATAGACCAATACTGTACCTTGACAGAAATCTAGGCTCTTCAGATTACATTAATGCACTATATGTAAATGTAAGTACTTTCGTGTTTTCACACATATTAATAAACCTAGCGTCAATGTCTGAAACTATATCTGGTTCCTAATGTAACGGGTCCGATATCGCTCTATTTTATCTCTATCAACTCCTGATTCTTTCTCGTCTCGATTAGATTGCAGTAAACGTACGTAAAACAAAGTGCATACGACATGACGATCATCGGTGTGCTTGCTTAAGAAGGATTTTATTATGGCGACACATGTAATTAACCTTTAAATAACACTAAAATGAGTTACATATACGCGTGAAAACGAAAATAATTTGTAAATTATTATACATCAGAAGTGAGATTTTAAAGCCCCAAAACTGATACATTAAATATACAGTAGTGCCGACTTTTACAAAAATGCATGACCTTTTGTAAATTCTCAATCTTAACGGTAAATGTACCTTCTAAAACCTTGGTATGCCACCATTTTGTTTTGAAATACGAAGCCAAAAGTCATATGTCAATTATGATATATATCAGAACTCGTAAAATACTTTAAGAAAACGACATTTATTTGAATGACTCAAACAGTTTAGAGTTTGATATACGGCCATTGTTAAGGGTCAACGAAACAGCCTGTGGTCTGTCAATCGCCTAAAGCCGAGACCAAATTATTCCGAGATAATTTAGCTACATTTAGCGGACCCGTTATATTATAATCCAGCTACATGTGTATCATATAGATCTATTACATGAACGAAGACAACAGAATATATTCAGGCATGTATATACATAACTGAAACAAAATCTCAATGTCAGTTTATGCACACATTAAGTTGGCTTTTATTAAATACTTTATAAGTATTATCTAAATTAGAATGAAATATAAATGTCAGTATATACGATTTAGACATGTTACGCGCATCGTTTCAATTGAATTGAGTGAAAAAAATATAAAGAATAACCTTGTTTTCAGAGTTTCAAATCAGTAAACCGTTACATTGTTGCACAGACCCCTATGCCCGATTCTGTCGGCGACTTCCTTGCGCTCATCGTCCAGGAGAAAGTGACTTGCGTCATTGATATGGAGTCACATGTGACAAAACATGACGTAAGTTATGTAGAAGTGTAATCTATGCTACACATATATCCAAAGGCCCCGGGAAAAAAAAAAAAAAAAAAATTTTTTTTTTTTTTTGAGTTTTTTTTTTTTTTATAAATTTTAATTTTTTTTTTTTTTTTTTTTTTTTTTAAAAAAAAAAAAAAATTTTTTTTTTTTTTTAAAAAAAAAAATTTTTTTTTTAAAAAAAAATATTTTTTAAAAAAAAATTTTTTTTTTTTTTTAATTTTTTTAAATTTTTTTTCCAAATCAAAATCCAAAAGGGACGAATTTGTGTCAAAACCGTATGTAGGAAAACTTCCGGTAACACGCGTATCCACGAGTGAAAAGGCCATTATAGAGCGAGTGCGATCAATCTAGCGGTTTACAGTGTTGGAGAAATATTTTATTTTGTGCTCAATGCCAGTTATCCTCATATATACTGTCGCAGAGACCTGTTGCCGACGATATTTTGCATTCCGTTTACTTTTCTAATACGGACTGCCATTAAACGATACGTGACTAATTTTGTACACTGGAATTTGATTGGTAACAGGAACCAAAATCGACCAATCAAATTGCAGTTTACAAAATTGGTTACATGACGTTTAATGGCAGCCCGCATGAGAAAAGTAAATACATACGGTTTTGACACAAATTCGTCCCGTTTGCAGTTCGATTGCGGAAAATCGTTTCAAAATATTTAGAATCAAACTATATGTTGCTGTGGAGTATTTATTTAGCTGCAAGTAGCGTGGTTGTTTACTGAAATCGAGCAGGGATTTTTCATTTTATGGTAGAAAAAGTGTGACAAAGGTTAATTTTGAGATTTTAGAGCTGAAACCCTTGTCTATATATAGTATGAGATATATATTTTTTTGTTGCCATGTACCAGCCCCCTTTGCATATATCTACTACGTTTGCGTTTGTAAATATTTTCCGAAGACTTGAGATTTTTTTAATCATTAAATCAAGCGCAATTTTCAACCTGTACTTTTAAGCGCTTCTTTTATGAGATATTCTTACATATTATGAAGACCGCATGTTTATTTACAATCATGGAATTTATTCTTTTTAACATTGCAAGACACTTCAATGTCAGTTAAGTACATCGTTGTAGATTTCATATAGATATGTTGAACATCGTGTGAAATCTTCATTTTACGCAGAGCTCGATATGTAATGTGATATTGATGAGTGTCATCTTCTTTTAGAATGTGGGAGCCTATTTTCAAGCTGATAACCAAACACTCAAGAAGGGCACGTTTACAGTAACATCTGAACTCGGAGAAAATACAGATCAATATATATTTAGACAATTAAAAGTATCACATAAAAAGGTGAGTTTAAGACAAACCTATTTCACTTTTAAAATCAAATAGAATAGTTAGTTTATACATTTTAGATGCTTTTTTAAATACATATTGGAAAGCATAAAAGCTTTCTTGCAAGTAGTGTTAACTTATTTGTATAAGGTATTTGTGTAATGAAATACTAAATTTAGAATGAATTCAAAAAGAAACACATATAGATTTAATTCCAGATACAAGCTTTATCTGGATCTTAACAACTTCCTTCTGCGCATTTCCATACGTTATATTCTAGTCTGAAGAAATCGCGGTGAAGCATATACAGTTTACAAAGTGGGACGACAAGAATAATCTTCCTGAAGACCCGGGAAAGTTTGTACAGTTTATCAGAGACATAGTGCTAAAGTACTGTGATAGTGAAAAAGAAGGTCCGATACTCGTACATTGCCTGTAAGTTATACTTCTAGGTAACAATCCATCAGTATTTAACCAAGACAACGTCTAAACCTGACTGTGTAAGTCCAGTTGAACTCTTGTTACTCATGGGACAATTTAAAAGTATTTGCAGTACCTTGAATAAACTGCATGTGTATAGTTGAAATATAAATGTAGATATTTCAAACGTTTTCCTTTGTTAGCTAAACTGATGCTTAACCCATTATATAGTGAACAAAATATATACATCAAATATATACATCATCTTGCAAAATTATCAAATTTTGAATTACAAAAATGTACCATTGCCTGGAAATTATAAGTATTTGTTTTGACAATGATATAAAGCAGACTTATTTCTACTCTATTCTCTCAATACTTTTCTTTTGACCGAGTCACTGCAGTGCCGGTTACTGGTCACTCGGAATAAAATTATCAGATTTATACGTCACATGCCTCCTAAAACAAACCAATATAACATGTGACACTCTGGAATTAGTACAAATTTTAAGGGTCGATGACAGGGTAACAAAACTAAGGCTCAGCCATGCCTTCAAAATTGTCCATGGTACATTTTATAATGCACCACGATACCTCAATCAAAACTTTTAGGAAGTGTCATCCATTCACAACAGAACCAGATTTAGTCAACTTTATTGTTCCTAAAATTAAAAGTTTCGAAACAGATACTTTTTACTCAAATGCCATTCAAATTTATTAGTATAATTGCATTTCTAAATCAAGGTTTTGATCTTATTTTGTTAACATTGTACTTTAACTTAAAGGACCCCGTTGGAAAAAAATTAATGGGTTATTGTAGATTATAAGATCAAGGGCAATAAATCTATTTATCTTTTTAATAGCACTTTACAACAGTAATTCCATCGTGCTAGTTATTTTCAAAACAAATTCTTAGCATCAATTGTCTGTTTATATATGAATTGTAAAACATATTGCATGCATGTATATAATCTTATGCCTGAATAAATTTGAATCGAATTGAATATTTGATCTCAGATTTCAGGAGATATGTCAGTATAGTATGCTGTATTAGAAAGATATAAAACCGCGTGTAAAATGTAATCATAAAAATATTAACCATAATAATACATGCCTACAGTATGAAATTCCTATCAGTGGATTCATGATGACCAGGCTCGTCTAATTAATTACATTAAAAGGTTCCTAGAACATCTTTTGAGAACAGTTGGTAATGAAATAAAATAATTTACAATCCCTTTCTATGTTCTTATACAGAACTGGAGCAGAGAAAAGTGGATTATTGTGTGCGGTATCAGTACTTTTGGAGAAAACACAGATAGACCAGGAAATAAGCGTTGTCAACACGGTGAGACAAATCAAATACAGACGACACATGTCTGTTCCAAACAAAGTAAGTGTCAATGTTGATCTAAAGCCAGCACTTCTTTCTTTAAAAGCTCTATTGGTACTACCAGTAACTAAGTATATTTAAATAGTAAGTATTATAGCATGACCCGTTGTCATGGTCGTTAATTTTCTTTCTTTCAGGAACAGTACATATTCTGTCACCAATGCTTGAATGAATACCTGCGTTCCTTCGATACCTACTCGAACTTTGGTCTGAAGGTCTAGAAAGTTGAGGGTATATTCATGCTACCTGCAATAGACGGCTCTCGTGACGAGACCTTGGACAGTATGTGCAATGGACACAAACATGGAATATGATTTCTTTTTCTGTTACGTTTTCAGTACGAGACTATAGACGTCAGACAAATGCTTATAGTTATTAAAGTTATAAACAGATATGTAATTAACTGAGTATATACTTTGAATCTTATAATGTTTGTACTTTGTTTGTACTACATGTACTGTGAATATGTATGTTTCAATTTTATATACAGCAACGGACGATAGTAGACTCCAGTTTCGATTCAATTCAATGTCTTAATATGTCCGATGCATTTTTCTAAATTTACAAACAGCTGAACAGAGAAATATGCGAGCAAAGAAAAGAAACATAATTTCTAGGAGCAATGTAGGAATTATTCCGATAAAATCAAGTATACTAACTGAGATGGTGTTCTTGTCAGTTTGTAATATGCTATATGTATAATATTATTTTGTAAGCAGCTACTTTTGCATTTGCACATGTTAGTCATTTAAAATTTTGTATCATATATGTATTTCTATTTGCAGTTACAGAAAACACATATTATTTTTGATGTATATAAGTATTGTATCGTTAAAGATTAAGATTTGAACTCTATATACGAGCAGAACCTTCAGTATGGTGCCTGTTAAGTAGTAACATACTGTTGAAACGGCGGTTGAAACCGACAGAAAAGTTTTCATCTTGTTTTGTAACAATTGTTTTGTATTTGATCAAGCTTTCATAATGATAGTGATCTGTTTAATAGGAAATTGAGACGTTCAGGTCATTTTAAAGCATGCAAGCAGGCTAAATGTCATTGTATTAAATGCGCTTAGATATAAATATATATGATCATAAATACAGATTAATGAACGCTTCATACATCGGCTACAGATTTGTTCGCGGAAGGTGAAATTTATATTTCGAGTCAAAGCAAGAATAGTTTACCTAATGGTTGGTGTATCGTCAAACACTCAGATAATTTAGACCTTATTCTTAGCAAAAATAGATTAAATTCGGAGAAAAAGGTTCGCAAGAAGGTGACAGTGTATAATCGGTGAACAATGACCTGGGCATATCCGTAGAACATCTTAGCAAAATGTCTAACCCTAGTCAACATTATTACTTAAAGTTATCTTACTGTACAAAGTGATTATAAAATAGTTAAAAGTCATGTATCAACTTATATCGATAGTTTTGAGAAAATAACTTAAGAGATTTGAGGAAAATAGATTTGCATGCAGCTAAGAGATATTATGTATCTAAAATGCTTTTTGAATTTTGCTCCTGACCTTCAAATCGGGATGAGACTGTGACACATAAACATTTCAAAATTGAAAACAAATGTTATGTACATTTACATATATACATGTATATATTTGATACATGATACATCTTAGACAGTAATCTACATTGAACGGATATTTGATATTGTCCTTATTCCGTTCGCATGCATTTAGTCATCGCATTTGGTCATTGAGTACATTGTATACATTCGCTGTAAGTATTATTTCCATATCCTTCTCCGTGCAACTGTTACACATATTTGCTATGCTTTGAAATATTACTAGTATGTATATTCATGTTTATTTACCTGCATGCAGACCTTGAAAATTCTAGTACTTAAGCACATCATTTGATTGCCTTTGATTGCCATGATATTTTGACTGATACATTCAAACCTGATACCACTAACTGGTAGACACTTTTGCGGTCTTTGCCATATACAAGCTAGGTTAAGAAATAATGTAGGAAATATAATGAAATAAATATGTTTCTATAACTCTTAATTTACCATTTTACATGGTAGCACAATAAAATATGTGTAAATGAAGTTACAATATTTTTCACATTTGTTCATTTTATATCAGTTTGAAATAGACATGAACGTATCCGTTTCTTTCTTCCGCTTATCTATATTAATCAGACTAAATGAATTAAACAAACTTTTCTTCTTAGTGTTTTTTTGCAAACATAATCATATGCTAATCAGAATGTCCGACAACAAATGTATTCAACACACCATAGTTGTCCTACTCATGAGTTTAATATGTGAGGTCGTCTGCTTATCAATTTTCAACGCAATACATATTGTTCTGCAACAATTGGCATGAAGGATCCTAGAAATATATATGAAAGAAGGAGTGTAATGGAACCTCTAAAATGTAATAAGATGAGCCTTTATAACCATAAAAATGAAGCTATGACGTGCTGTTTGCCATAGTTATATTACAGCTCAATACAAACAAAAACACCACACTACATTTGTACATCATATTCAATCGAGATGCTTTTAAAATCATATATAAAGAGAACATTTAAGAAATAAGTAAAACTGGGTTGTTTTTCTTATTTGCAAGTAGATATTTGATATCCTAAATAAATTATGTGATATCATTTTTTTTACTAGTACACTTAACAGGTGATGCCCGTTTATGCAAGATGAATAAAAGTGTGGATTTTCTAAACAGGAGTTGGTAATATTCATTTTTTTTTTAAATTCTCAAAATTTGATGTCATAAGCAACAAGAAAACGTTGCATAAAAATCTCTAAATCTCAAAAGGTTATTATGTTTTCAAACACCTGTCAGTTTCCATTCTTCCGATCCGTAGTTAATTAGTCCTAAACTTTGATTGCCATTATGATTTGACTGATACATTCAATTCTTAGACCACTGACTGTTCTTTGCCATGTACATGTACAAGCCAGGCTAAGAAACAAAGAAGGTAAAATAATGAAATAAACTTGTTTTATAACCCTTTTATTTGCCATTGTATCTTTCTTCAATGGTGGCAAAATAAAAATGTGTTCATGATGTTACACTATGTATTCATTGAATTATTCACATTTGTTCATATTATTTAAGTTTTGAATCTACATAAATTCATCAGTTTCTTTGTTCTGCTTATCTATATTAATCAGACTAAATAAATCAAAATACTTTTCTTCTGAGTTCTTTTTTTTTTTGCAAACAGATACAAAAACATGTATTATAATCAGAGTGTCCGATAAAACATGTATTACACACGACATAGTTCTCATACATAATTAGCTTATACTTATTTATTTATTTGCAAAACAATTTCTTACAATTATTAGCTCGCAAGACTCATTCCAGATGGAATCAACCTCGAAGAGAGAATTATGAAGAGAGGCAATATGGAATTATGTGTGTCTTGCCTAATGACACAACCGACATGGCGATGGTAGGGATCGAACCCGGGGCCCTTCGATCCTGAGACGAACGCGCTACCACTCCTACATAACTCATGAGTTTAATGTGTGAGCCGTCTGCTTATCAATTTTAAACGCAATACATATTGTTCTGCAACAATGGACATGAAGGATCCTAGAAATATATATAATAAGATACTATATAAAATGAGCCTTTTTTACAATAAAAATGAAGCTATGACGTGCTGTTTTTCATAGTTATGTTACAGCTCAAAAAAAGAAACACACTACATTTGCACATCATATTCAATCGAGATGCTTTTAAAATCATTTATAAAGATAACTTTTAAAGCATTTAAGAAATAAGTAAAACTGGGTTAGTTCTCTTATTTGCAAATAGAAATTTAATATCCTTAAACATTTATGTGATATATCATTTTTTTACTAGTATACGCAACAGGTGATGCCCGTTTATGCAAGAGGAATAAAAGTGTGGAATTCCTAAGAAGGTAAAAAAAATGAAATAAATTTGTTATATAACCCTTTTATTTGCCATTGCATATGTATCTTTCTTCAATGGTAGCAAAATAAAAATTTGTTCATGACGCTACACTATGTAATTTTTTAATTATTCACATTTGTTCATTTTATATATGTTTAAAATCGACACAAACTTATCCGTTTCTTTGTTCTGCTTATCTATATCAATCAGACAAAATAAATTAAAATACTTTTCTTCTGAGTTCTTTTTTTTATTCAAACAGATATTTTAATCAAACTGTGTCTGACAATAAATATATTACACACGACTTAGTTCTCTTGTATACAGCTGATTCTTCAATGTTCAATGTTCAATACAATAGATATTGTTCTGCAACACTTGACATGAAGTATCCAAGACATATGTAACAAATAAAAGAGTGTTACGTAGTAATGGAGACTCTAAAATGTAATTTAACATGATATAAAATGAGCCGTTATAACCATACAAATGAATAATCAACAGGTTTGTTATTAAAGTTATGTAAGGCCCGTATACACAGTAAACCTTGATGTTTAATCCTAAGACGGTGTAAATCATGACCGTATACATGTTCACAGTAAATCATGTTTATGCATCATATTTAATTATTTAAAAAAACGTTTTTCGCACAGTGAAAACTTTAAAATCTTTATAATATATGTTTGTTTTGTAAACATTAATGTTGCTAGTAGGGATAATAATGATCGAAAGACAATGTGTGCGATCCTGGACAGCCAAAAAATATAAAGTTTACCTATATCATGTACTATTGTTTTATTTACAAAATAATTTAAATATCTAATCAATTTCATCGTCAATATAATTACATTGTACAAGCAATGTTTTTTCTGCAATGTTTTATTCAATTTCAAACTAATTTGTCATATTTCCGCCATAATTATAAACTATCTCTCACTGCACTGGAATTTAAATCTACTTAGGGCGCTGTCAGCTGGGTAATAAATAAAATCTCTTTGTGGGGTTGGTTCAGCAAGGTTTACAGGATAGGACTTTCTCTGAACAGGGAGGACAAAATAACGATGTCTTACCAAACATGATGCCAGGGTAATATTTACAACTTGCACTTTCCATGTTTTTGTCAGGACTGAAGCAAATTTTACAGTGCATATTCACCAAAATGGTTCAACACCACCTCGGAATGTCATACCAATGTACGAGTAGAATAGAATCATCCTATCATATTTCGATTCATGTTAGAGAGTGGGATAGTATTATTCACATATCGTGTGTAACCTATTAATAATTATATTGTGCAACGTATACTATATTTATTCTCGACACATGTATTGCCAATTAGTTTGTTTTTTTCAACAATTCGTAAATTTGTCGTGTAGATTTACGGTCAGTAAGATCGAAAACTAAATGACGGTTTCATTTACCAGTGTAATACCCACAATGTCTTCTGAGAGATGTACCAAGCAAAACAGTATGCCTTTTTGTCATCGTTTATGCTAATGTATTGGCCTCTGTTGGCGTTGCTGTCCGGTAAATTTGAAGATAGATGCTAAGATGTCTAGCAACTTCATGCACAAATACTTACCCAATGTTTTGATATATTCATAAGTGCTTATGTTACCTCATGTTAAAATGTTTGTCCTATGAACAAACATTTCTTTTAAGTTTAAACAAATATTCATTTCATATTTATCAGAATATAATTATGTGGTATGTACGTTATTCATGTTTGCTGGCTGTGCATTTAGTAGGATATAGGCAAATTTCTATTAATCTCAGTTTTTTGAGAAGATAAAAAATAGAGAAATAATAATAACACACATGCCTTATTGCGCTTTGCAAACTTTGCGAAAAAGACCACGCATGTTTTCACAAAATATGCATACAAGTACGTGTGAAGAAACAATTCTGCATGAAGGCAAAATATTAAATTCGTTATTATAAAACGATATCTACAATAGATCTACATGAATCCAGAAAATGATGATAACTTGCAACTATTAAAAGCGACTCTACTAGATCTACTGCTCGTTTTATTGATAATAATATTATCTTCAAATTAGTTTGTTTACTCTAAGATAACCATTTCGTATTTATCAACTTATCATTAAAGTAGTAAAATATTTACCAGCGGGAAATTAAAAAAAAAAAGTAAGCTAAAATGAAGTACAAATGAATTACCATATGCTATTGTGAAATACATTTTATCATTTTCTTTATTTTGTGAAACTGAAATCAATTGTAATATAATTTCTTGTCTATTTGAGTTTTTAATAAGATATTTTCGTTGACATCATATATTCCGGGTTTTGGATTCATTCAGTTTAAAAGTTTTGTACCGGTAGTCGTGCAAGGACATGATTAAGAGCTTCGAATATATTTGCACATTAAAACAAGTCGATGTTTAGATTAGAAGTTCATTTAGTCAAAGCATAGTGACAGGAACGTGTATGCACAGTTACTAGGTTTATTCACCGACCCTCTAGATTCATTTGTATATAATGTGTACAAAGAACAACATTTTATGGGATTGGATATGTCTTAATATTCTAGAGGTATTTTATACTTTTCTGTACCATCCAAATGTGACTACAAATGATAGTTGCAAGCATTCAGTTTATACGTTGATATTAAAATCCATTTACATGTACATATTAGTTTGTACTTATCTATTGACTTTTCACATACAAAATACCTCATTGCCGACCACCAGCTTGTTGGGGATCCTCCATCAAATAATTTACGAAATAAATAACAGTCCATTGACCGTTTTTAAAAGAATAAAATCGTAAGGAGTAAATAGTTCTATATCCATATATCATACAAATATTCTATTGGGCATCGTTATTGGCCGGGTTCAAATGTCGGGTCTCTGGAATAACGGTCAAGCGTATAACACTGTAATGTAAATTTACGTAAACTTCCATGAAGCATTTAATATGACTCTGTCTCGTAGTGGTATGTGGTTGGATTCCTAACAAAGCCATGTTCAGTAGTATGCACTATGACATCGTTATTAAATATTGTACTTCACTTGTCACTGGTGATTAAAATTGTCGTTTCGCACTGCTTTCTAGGGCATATGCCAAATATGGCTTGCGATTATGATGCATACATTACACATACAAATATT
Source organism: Saxidomus purpurata (assembly GCA_022818135.1). NCBI lineage: Eukaryota > Metazoa > Mollusca > Bivalvia > Venerida > Veneridae > Saxidomus > Saxidomus purpurata. The sequence continues at coordinate 15,934,507 of JAFMSR010000019.1, forward strand.
AATCACTTTAACTTATTTGGTTTCATTATCAGTGAATAGATGAAAAAAATGAATGAGAAACCAAAGTAGCACATGTACTTCCTATGATTAACCGGAAGTGGTATATTATGATGATGTGTATTTCTTAAACTTTGTGCAATTGCAATTTGATACTTGTAGACGATGTGTATAACTAGCTGGATAGGACTGATAAACAAATGTATGTTTGCAGTGCATCTATCTAACAGTAAGGGGATGTACACAGCAAAAATTGCACCATATGTTAAACATATGTATAAAAAACCACATGTTTTCCATATGGAAAACATGTGTGTTTCATATGTAAGGAAAAACATGTGTATGCAAACATATGTTTTTCATATGTAAAATGACATATGGAAACCAGTACCACATGAAAAACATATGTCAACAAACTTATGTTAAACTCATGGTTATCACATGTTTTTCATATGGATTAGTTTTCATATGTTAAACATGAAGTAATTATCATGTGTGTTTCATATGTAAGGAAAAACATGTGTATGCAAACATATGTATTTCATATGTAAAATGACATACGGAAACCAGTACCACATGAAAAACATATGTCAACAAACTTATGTTGAACTCATGGTTGACATATGTTTTTCATATGTGTTAGTTTTCATGTTAAACATGAAGTAGATTATCTAATTATCATGTGTTTTTCATATCATGAAAATTTAATGGTTCTTCCTTTTTCAACAGATAGATCTACCAGGCGTGGGTTAATGACCCCGATGTGCCCCTCCCCAACCCTGGTATCCCTATATTGGTACGTAGATCTATATTGAACGAAAACAATTCTATATAAAATTTAACTGTCTCTTATATTGACTCACAAATTATAAGATTTGGGGTACCAGGACTGAAAGGGAGGGTGGGGGGGCGGGGGGGCTCCATACCTATGTCTGTAGATCTACCGCGGTTTTACTGGTTACCGAATAGTAATACATGTAGACCGGTAAACAATAGTGACGTATAGGTTTTTTCTCTTTTCATTCATTCGTCAAGATCAACTAGAATCTAGATTTCTACTTCTAGTCAAAATAAATAAGTGAGAGATGATATTTCTCATACAAAAATATCACATAATTATATCGACTTGTGTACAATTAGTCGGACTACAAGATCAACCAGATGCTTGCGAAGAAATTGAGCGTATGAGCGCGTGCAGACAACTTAATTACGTCACAGAGTCTGCAAGCGTTCTACATAAAAAGATATGTCAGGCAAACATATTTCACGTAAGTTCGATTTTAAAATCTATAAAGTGTAATGTGAAATTAGATATCGCAGAACAAGCTAGAACTGGGAATGAACTTTATAAGAACGGAATGTTCTAATAATGATTTTGACGTAAGGTCGCTCTGGACATTCCTCATTGTTTTCAAGACTCCAGAATTTTGCAGAAAGATATTTCAACAGTTGTTTTTGTTCACAGGTTCATGAACCTGTGTTTTTGTTTTTATTATTGTCTCTAAGTTGGATGGATCGATTCTGCTTCTTTAATTTATAGGTGTAAGTCCCAATAGCAATCCTCACAGAGTTAGAGTTTTTACGCGTGTTTTTTTTTTTTTGAAAATGAAACTGAAAGTAGAAAATCAATAAACGTTGAAAACTGCTGTAAATGGACTGCATCTTAAAATTATGGTCAGATTTACATTGTGAAAATATGTCATTTGTTCTTAATTTTAAATAGAATTTTGTATAAATCAAGTAGATCTTGATCTATACTCTAGTTGAAAGTATATTTCTTCATTACCAATAAATGATTTTCACTAGCTTGGGATAAATTTTTCATCTTATCAAGATGGCATGCATAACCCATGGCCATGTTACAATGTCATGGTCATTGTCATTCTTAGCAAGATTCTTAGCTGTGCAAGAGGCACTTTGATAGGGTTACAACTGAATTAATAATCTGAAATAATACAGATTTTGTAATTGATAAAGATGTTAAAACATCATGTTACAGGACTCACAGGCTACTGGCTAATCAGGAGAAGTGTTTGGGGATGTTGGGGGAAGCCGGGAAGATGATTTACAACAAATATGTAAGTAATAGCAATTTTTATTGTATTTTTAGAAACAAATTATTCAAAAACAAGCAAAAATATAGATACTGCAAGTCTTCCTGAAAGTTTTTTAGCAGTGCATTTGGTCAGGTTAACACACAACTTTGCCTTACAAATGAAAAAAGTAACCATGCTTTCTCCTTGTATTGGAGTACATGTAATGTTTTTTTTTCCTTTAACATGAAGTGAGTGAACTGAAACGGCTCCAAAAGGATGTTGACAAACTTAAGTCATGTGTGCATGTAGCAGCAGTGGCACAGGCAGTCATCCATTCAGCATGGGAAATTTGTGCATTTAAGGTAATTTATTTGACTTTGTGTATTTGGTGATATTCAAACCCTTATTGTGGAAAGTTGAAATATCATGGAAATGTTTATTCGCTTCTTATTTTAATTCATCTTCATTAAAACTTATTACACAAATCAAGGTCTTACTATTTCAAAGACCTTGCACAAATCATAACTGATATAAAGAAGTTTTATTCTAAGCTTTGGTAAGTAATGCTATAACTTGTAACTAACTGTTATATATCACATAGAAAATAATGAATTGATTCAGTCTTCCTGAAAAGTGCCTGTCTGTCGGGACGTGTCAGGTAAAGTTTTTTTATTACACAGCAGTATAATAGACTGTATTGATTTAAAAGCAAATAGAATGTATTTATTTCATAGTTTTACACCATGGTACAGAGACATTTGAATGAAGAGGGCAACGAGGTAAACACGCGCCAGGTGAGCTAAAAAGGAGGTGCAGACTCTATTTATCAACAAATACACTAAGTACAGAAGTTAAATATAAATGTATGGATCTTACTGAGAGTAGCATCATTTCTTGTCCTCCACTTTAAAGGCTCTCATTGCCATTACCTCGAAAATGTGTTGACAGGCTAAAATGAGTACAATATTCTTCAAAGCCAGGTGACTATCAAACAGGGCTCATGTCAGTCTGTATGGCTGTTCACTAAGCTATAGTCTAGAAGACATTACATGTTTTTATTCTGTATACGTGTCCAGTCAAAATGTTGGTAATATAAACCTATAAATGTGAACTGAACATACATTTAGAAACTTTGATTAAGAAGGAATGAACCAAACATTGCAACCATGGTATTTTCATTGCTAATTGCCACTTTATCAAATAGAAAGTGACTTCGTAAAAAAAAAATTTCTGTTTCATATCATTGTTTCTAAAAGTATTGAGTTTTTTATTGTCTGACCTAAAATATTTTTCATGAAAACTTGAGACATTTATTTCTGTTGAAATCCACCTTATTTTCCATTTAGTTACGGCTCTTGATTTTTTCCGCAAATGTTGTCAGCGCTATTTCTTAGCAACTACTTGAGGGAAATCGATGAAACTTTGTAGGAGTGATCAAAACCAACTACCAAGCCTTTATGTACATGCCCTCAGCATCTTTCACTCAGATTATTTTTCATCGAGTTATAGCCCTTTGATTTGTTCATAGTTCAAGGGTTCACACTGTGACACAGATTTTTGTCAGTTTTCATATCCCAAAAAAGAAGTTTAGTGGTGTATAGAGGAGTCATCCCGTGGTTGGTCAGGCGTTCTGTAGGTCTGTTGCATTTTCCTTATCCTGAGCATAACTTGAAAACTGCTAGTTGGAATTCAATAAAACTTCAAGTAATGGTCAAGCACATTAAAAGAAAGTGCAGTACATAGGAACCATAACTCCATCTTGACAAATTACAGAGTTATTGCCAAGAACCATATTTCTATTTTAGTTTTTTTGCAAGGTATTCAGCTACTACTAACTTCTTCAATTGATAAAGCTGTCTTTCGGTAGTATTAATCACATTTAGTGATAGGTCTAGTTTCTAAGCAACCACTGGATAGAAAGGTAAACATTTTTTTGATATGTATCTATCCATTACTGTATCCAAGCCACTAAGTGTGTGTGTGGGGGGGGGGGGGAGTTAATAATCAGTTTCAGTGAAAGTTCTAGCTTATAGCAAACTGTTCTGCTTTTATATCTCAGATCATGGCTAAACTGGCTGACATAAAAACCTTGCCAATACATTCAGGGTGCCCTCTTCTAATTACACATCAAATAGAAGGACACATGTTCACAGGAACATGTTCAGCATGCATTAAGTTAATTAAAGTAAGTAAACTCTCAATGAATTATGAAATAAAAATACTTTATGGAACTTTAAACAATACTTAATAATTGAATTTAAAAAATAAGAACCTTTACCTTATTTTACTTGGTTTTAAATACAACTTTATTTAAATCATGTCTATTCTGAAAAATTTCTGTAAGTTTTTTCGTTCACCTATACATTAATACAGGTAATATTTCATAAGAAGTTAAGTTGCTTTTATGCCCGCACTGATGGCAGGCAATATTTTATTTGATATGTCCTTTCAGAAATCTTGTGGCACACCCTACTCCTTAACTGACATTGTTGCCAAACTTAAATTTAATTTTTATATTGGACAAGTTAGGGCCCTTTGGTATTTCAAAACATCAATTAAATCTCTATAATCAGTTGTTTAAAGTGACAGTATGCGCATCTTACTGCACATAGTGTATTTTTGGTGCCAGTTTTGTAAAAGCAATTTTTGGTTGCTGTGCATTTAAATATGTTAAATTAATTATATAAATGCCACATAAGAATTTGAAATTGGAGCTTTGGAAATAAAAGAATTGGACAAATAAAATAATAGTTCCTTTATTCACAGTGAACTCCCTTGTGTTTTTGTTGTTGTTAGTATAGATTTTGGCAGTGGAAGGGAAGCAACTCCTGCATGCAGTTTTTTTTAAATTGTTTTATCCCAGTCAAGATTTCAGCTATTTCGGTTGGATTTTTACTTGAAACAAATGTGCATAATTCCACTTTTAAAAGATACTTTAAAAAAACATTTCAGAAATCAGCTATACTGAAGGGAAGTCTTTGAGCCAGGAGGCATTGAGGCAGTACAATAGGATGTTCCCTGAGGATAATGGACAAAATGAGTGGGAGATTTAAAAGAAAAGGACTTTAAAGAGGTACATATATTTGTAAATATTTCATTCTCAAAATTCAGGAAATTAAGTTGTAATAAAAAACATTCACAGTTGCTTTCAGACGTCTCCTCTAAAACCACTGAACCAATGTAAATAATGTGCCTATTTTTTATGGCTTATGTGGCTAAAAAGAACAATACAGAGAACAAAAAAATAGTGACACAACTGCCAATTTTAGTACAGTCTCTCCCAGTGTATGGTATTCCATTTTGTTGTGTGCAGGCTGTAAATTTGTCAAGCATGAAGGGATTTTCAAATCATATGGTACAAATGTTAACCACATTAAGACAACATGTTTCATACAAGACCCATGTCCCTACCTCAGAGGTCAAGGTCACTCTTAGAGTTTAAAGGTCATAGTAAATATGTCGTGCATGCAGAGTTTAAAGTTACATGGCTATATTGTTAGGCACATTGAGATGATGTATCTCAGGCAAGTTCCATGTCCTTACCATAAAGGTCAAGGTTATTCTTAGAGGTGAGAGGTTTTAGAATCCTTTACATTTTTTGTCCAGATTGTAACTCTGTTATATATTGAAAGATTTGAAAATGAATTGGAAAAAATCTTCAGCACATAGGGATATAGTGTTATGCGCAAACTGGAAGGTCAGTGTCACTTAATGTGGGATACCGGTTTGGGGGCATTCATCATTTACAAGGGACATCTCTTGTTTCATCATTTTTGACAGTTTTAAAGTTTTATTGCTTATCAAATTTGTAATGTCCCTTATCTTAGCGGGCAACTCAAATAATGCAGTGCCAATTGATATTGTTATTATTATGTGGTTATTTTTATTGTTATTTCAGACACATGCTCATGTGGTGATGTCAATCATGATGACACTGTTATTTGACATTCTGTGTGACAGAAAGAAATGAATAAAGACTTGAAACTTCAACAGAGTTCTCTTTTCATCATATTTGATTTGGAACAAAACAAAGATCAAAAAGCAGATGTATATATTGAAACAAGAAATTTGATTTAAAACACCCATTTTTTTCAATGACACAAGTATCTTGCGAAATTTGTTCTAAATAACTCCTTATCCTAATATTTTAACTACAGTGTAGATTCCTTGTTGAAAACATCCAATTAACACAGAGACTTTACATACTATCTTATTTATTGTCATTTTAAAAGTAAGTTCCTTTTGATATGATTTACACTTGCTTTAGCAAGCTAAAAGTGGTTTCCCAACTTCTGTGGTGGAAGCACTTAAAGTATGTATGATGTAATAATAAAGAAAGAAACAAGCAAACTTTCTGACAGCAAATTGTGCTACTTACATGTTCCAGTTTTCATATATTGCTGACCTGTATGAAAAACATATGATATTCATATGTGTCCACATGTAAACCATAGGGTGTGCTTTTTACCTGTTTTTCATATATCGCTGAACCACATGAAAAACATATGATATTCATATGTGTCCACATGTAAAACATGTGTAAACCATAGGGTGTGCTTTTTACCTGTTTTTCATATATCGATGAACCACATGAAAAACATATGATATTCATATGTGTCCACATGTAAAATCTGTGTAAACCATAGGGTGTGCTTTTTACCTGTTTTTCATATATTGATGAACCACATGTAAAACATATGATATTCATATGTATCCACATGTAAAACATGTGTAAACCATATGGTGTGCTTTTTACCTGTTTTTCATATATCGCTGAACCATATGAAAAACATATGATATTCATATGGACCCATATGTAAAACATGTGAAAAACATGCGGTTGCGACATATGTAAAACATACGGTGTGCTTTTCTTGGGGAAAACATGTTTTTCATCATATGAAAAACATGTGTTTTACATGAGTTTTACATATGGTGCAATTTTTGCTGTGTAGTATGAAGTTGTATAAATGTCACAATAGTAAATACACGTCAGCATGTCTAAAACACTTCAGCCTTAAGCTCAACCTATTGGAAAATGACCCTTAATAAGAACAAAATAGCAATATCATAACTCACTGTTAGAAGACACACGTGTACATTAACTGAGGAATATGATAATTACAATATTGAAGACATTTCGTTACCTGACAATAAATGTTTATTTCAGACAAAAGTGTATGGTAAGATGGACTGGCTGATATATTTGTTACTACTGCATTTAGGTAGCAAGGGTAAGTTAGCGTATTGTCTGATGATCAGAGTACCATTTCATTTTAAACAGTTGTTAAATAAGTGTCTTCTTTGCAAAATTGAGACGATCTCCATTAATGTCTAAATTGAACACATCGAAAGTTGTCGCATGTAAACCAGAAGTGAAATACCGTAGAAACTAGTGTCAGATTTACCCCCTGGTACATATTTTTCATTGCATACCATTATTTTGATTGTATAAGTAGCCATTTTGAAGAACTCAGCAGGTTTCTCCTTGTAAAACTTACCATGTAACCAATTTTTGGTACTTGGTCACTGTGACTAATTTTGGTCACTGTGACCAAATTGGTCAATAACCTTTCAATTTTGTCAATTTTCTATGTTAACAAATGTTGACCACTTTTTCTTGGTCATTTATCTCTGCTAGTAAAAAGGGGCTTGGTTTGTTACCAATTCAATTCATTCCTTTCTGAAAACTTAGCTTGAGAGCTCACTTTATTTGCACAGAGCATTTTCTCAGTTTTTCATCAGCATGAATTTCAATAGTGTAAGCACATTTTGATATAAAACTGAAGCATTTTGATACATGTATTGATTCAGAAGCCTTATGGAACTTTTGTTTTAGAGCAACACTTTTACTGAATTTAATATTATCATCTTTCCTTTAAGAAAACAGTGAATGTCAACCAAGGACTCATGCACTCTTATCTACTGAAGTTATGGAAAGCCTCAATGGTCATAGTGCAGTACATATGTAATCAATATTTTACAAGCTACTAGATGCTGAACCACGTCTTATTTTGTTAGTCTGAGCTATATTACAGTGATTAATAGTTGAACACAAGTAATTATAGTTTAAGTATGGAAAGCCAAAATCGTCCTCTATGTTCATATCAATTTTTGAGAAGAATTCTAATACCGCATGATATCTTGTGAACAACTAGAGTTTTTCTCAAGTAAAGTGATCAATGTGAACTTTACTTCTGGGTGCTGTGGGGCTCGTTTTGGGGAGGCTGCGTTTTTGGTACGTGGCTTTCCCTGTTTGATATTATTTTTGTTTTGATATAATTATTTTCTGGTACATTTCGTATGGTTTATAGTTGCATGAATTAAACTTCATGAACCGTTGCTACAGTGTTTCTAGTCTTTGACTTGATATACTAGAAGGAGATTAAACTTATCAATCGGCCAAGTCCTCCCCAGAGGTATAGCAATAATTTATCAAAGACCACATCCAGACACAACGACTATCCCAGTGCGTGACACTATAACCAATAAAACATAACAAAAATGCGGGATCCTATCTCTTACGACCATTCTCAGGTCCGATGGATGAAAATCGCTAAAACTAACGTGACCCTGTCTTATGCCGTCAACTAAAGCTACGCAGGGTTGCGATATAGCGGTCATTGCTATAATTGCAAATATAAAACTGTTTGAATTAAGGAGTAAGCGTACCCAGTTCAGCAAATTAATTGGAAATATCAATGTGTTTATTGGCGCATGCGCACAGAAACGCTCATACCTACTGAAGTTAAACGTGTACTTTCTTTGAAGGTACATTATCCTTTGAAATTTGCATATGTGGTTACCTTAAAAACATTGCTTAAAACACAGTAAATGCTTTGAGAACATGTAAAAAATGAATCATGCAGAGCCATTTCTCTTATTGAAAGACATAAATAGAAAGGGTGGGTTTTATATTTTTGAGTAGGATACTCAAAACAGATTTTAATTGATTTTCCCTATAGACACTGAGAACAAAATTACGAAACAAATACATATATTTTTTGTTATAACTTTGGCAATATTCATTTTTCAATAAACATAAATTAGTTATTAATGTTTTTCTTTATTTATGCTGGTCGCTTTAAAAAGTAATATCACTTTAAACAGTATATTGATGAAAACATTTTATATCAATGTATTGTGCCTATATTGCACTGACGGGACATTATCGGTTAACAAGTGAAATATTTCAGTTACTGCTCTCTATGAATGCAAAAGTTGCGAATGCTGTAAAACTGATCGGTGTCAGTACTATAACGGGTATCAGAACAACTGTATAGATGGTTGTATAGATGGATATTACGGAACAAGGTGCAAAGATGCTTGTATGACTAATTGTTTGGATTGTGAGAATGTTAGTTCATGTACCAAATGCAAGAACGGATTCTACTTGTACAGACGCTCCTGCTATCAGTGTCCTCAACATTGTTTAACTTGTTCTTCAAAAAGCAACTGTACCACATGTAGAGATGGATTCTATAACGGTTTCCAGTACAACCTGTATTCTTATTTTGATTGCCGTCATTCTTGCAAAGACACGTGTAAGTCTTGTTCTTCATATGACCGGTGCAATGACTGTAAAGATGGCAAATATAATGGAGATCACAATGACTGTAGGGAAAGTTGCAATTTAGCTTGTAAAGCATGTTCATCATACAACAATTGTACCAAGTGTGAAACTGGAAAATACGGGGAATTGTGCGAAAATAACTGTGGACCTGGTTGCGAGAATCACGAATGTGACCTAATTACCGGCTTTTGTAAATGCATTTCCAGCTACCAGGGCGATAAATGTGACCAGTATTGCGATAGGAATTGTCTTAAATGCAACAAGCTCAATGGAGAATGTTCTGCTTGCAGAGATGGAAAATATTTAAAAGATTGCTCTAAGGACTGTAGCATCAATTGCAATGCCACAACTGAATTACTTGTGTGCGCTGTAGATGACGGAGCATGTCTTACCGGGTGTAATACTCAAACGATATATGGTTCACATTGTGAAAAAAACTGCAGCAGGGGCTGTATTAACAATACCTGCAACTGGATAACAGGTTATTGTATAAACGGATGCGTTAACAATTTCTTTGGAAAACCCTGTAACAAAAAATGCTCTGTCAACTGTAACATAGATATCATAAGTGGGAGAAGTTGCCATGACGTAAATGGAGACTGCATACATGGATGCAAAAATGGATTCCATGGAAACACGTGTGAGAGGAAATGTAGCGAGAACTGTAAATATAACACATGCGACAAAGCGACAGGAAAATGCTTCCATGGATGTAAGAAGGGATTTTCAGGGTCAAGTTGTACTGCAAGTGAGCTTTTACTTTTGTATGCTATAGGTATAATATGTAAGAAAGGTTCAAATAAAACCATCAGTAATTGACAAATGAAGATGATTCAGTTTTATACATGTACTCGTATATTATTTATACTTTTGTGTAACGAAGTATTTTACAAGGATTTTTCAACCAATTTAACTTTAAGTATAGATTCACGTTAACTTGATACTTAAATTAAGATTTCACGATTAAAACATATGTTGTTCTTATTATCCTTTCTTAGACGGTCCATCCGCATCAAATGTTAATTCTATTTCGGTTGAATGTTAAACATTGTACATTATATTGACAAATATAACACAACTTTTTTGTTTGAGTCCATTACATGTAGCAACTATAAGTACAGGAGTAAAATGTAATACATGAAGTAACTCATTTATATTACTCAGATAATCATGTTTTGAACAATACAGGAGTAAAATGTAATACATGAAGTAACTCATTTATATTACTCAGAGAATCATTTGGCTCAGTATGCGAGACAATAAAGTTAAACTATCAATTGTAACGTAATACTTGTTAAAGACCAAGTCACATTTTCTTATTATGACTATGTACTATGTTTTCTTAACTTATCTACATAATTGTATAATAAATTATCAATATATAGAACTATAACAGGGGGTACAGATGAAGACACGACTACTGCGGCTGTAGGAGCAGCCGTTGGAGCTTTGCCTTTCATATTGATAATCATTGCAGTGACTATAGTGCTGATAGTGCTCAAAAAGTAAGTCGTAAACATCTGTGTAGAAGTGAAATTACACCTAGATAATATACTCTTAACGTTAAGACATCAACACTTGACATTCATTAGATTTGATTACGAAATTAATAATGCAAGCGTATTTCTATGGAAAACGTGTAGTTATTCCAACCGAAGGCTTATCGTTATACCGTTTCCATCAGTGCATTGCAAACGTTACAAACTTCATAATAAATGTGCAGTAAGAGTGTTGTCAATAAAATGTCTGATACTTTGTAGGGGGAGAAACAAAGAAGACAGGGTTGATACGAATGGAAGGAATGCCACTGCTGCAGTTACTTACAATGAAAGGTTAACTGGTGCACGTGTGATAGAGCAGAACGATACCGGTATTTATAACGATAACATACTATAGTTGTTGACATCTCTAAATGTAAAATGGCGTCGAAATTATTATTTAAATTATTTTGTGGCCCTTAAATGTTGGTTTTCTCTCTTTAGAGTAAAAATACATCTGTGGCAAAATAGTATGATATTTCTAACTTCTTTTAGTTTTTATTAGGCTCCCGAAACGCAGACATAATTTGCAATGTCATACGATAAAGACAAACAGTGCCTTAAGTTAAAGTATATACTGTCAAACCTGACAACTAGCAGTGAACTTTCTGATAAGTAATTTGCACAGCTATCAAATATATCAATACAATATAGTGTACAGTATATTTCTGCAAATATATATTTAAGTTCCGTCGTTACTCATTGGTTGTCTAAAGAATTATACATCTAAATATCAGTTTAACAGATGCTCATTATAGTCATTTTGCCTACCCGATGTCTTAAACCGCTACTATAACCATAAAATAATAACAATAATAATAAAAACTTTTATTTAAAGTCGGCAAGATACAAATAACAGCAAACATAAGCTTACCGTCCGCACAGGTGTTGATGTATGGTGACCTTACTTGGAGAAAACCGGAGAGCCCAGAGAATCCCGGAGAATCCCTCCTGTCCGATCTGGTGGCCACCTACTATCTTTCTTACCATGCAGGATAATGATCGAACCTGAGTTGCATTGGTGAGATGGGAATGCGATAACCATTGTGCTATCCGGACGGCCACCGCTTATTGTTGAAATATTAAAATTTGTACAATATCCTGATATTCTGTCGTGCTCCTCTTTATTATTTACTTAGGTGCAATGTATGCAATGTCGAACAAACGAAAGAGTATTGTTCCGGAATCCAAGTCGCACAGAGAAACAACTGAAATCAAAACTGTCAATAATCCAGACCATGACAAGGTTAAGGATGATAGTGCAGCAGTTTACGAAAACGCAGTAGTGAGATACTCACAACAGACAGCAGCTAAAGAAAATGTCAGACAGTTTGTTGAATCGGCACTTGAAATTGAAGTAGATCCTAAAAATATTGCAGTTATGGAAAGTAAACCGGTGTGTAACACTACAAGTTTTTTTCCAGAATATTAAATAGAAGCTTTTTACTCGTAATAAATTAATTAAATTTGCATAATTTATTCGATTTGTGATTTTTCAATGACTGCTGGTTAATAAACTAAAGTACAAAGCACACAGGAACACTTTCACTATTTTAATTTTACATATCACGTGTAATAAAAGTAAAACTGGTATAATTATCTTGGAATAAGGTTGCAAATAAAAATAGTTTCAAAGGAATATTTGGTGAAATACTGAATCAAAATTATGAAATGCTAACATGAACTCTTTATTAAAATGTTTGACATTTAAACAAAATAAAGACATTTTATATTAAAATTGAAATTGTGATAAATCATTGCAGATGGCACAGACAGATGGCTCTTGCACCTATGAATCTGAAGCTGCAGATACACATTATACTGCAACAGCTGTTAAAAAGCGACGTATACTATTAGATAAGCTTGCAGATTTCGTTTCAACGAAGACAAAAGAGGGCTTTGTGGAAGAATTTCTAGTAATATCTTACATTGATATATCGTTATTGGTGGTATGAACCCGTCATATACAAATGTATACTAAAACAGCTATAAAAAAAGTATAAATTAAGTATATATGAAGTAAAGATCATATACATTATATCACACTGAAGGTGTATCTGAGGAAGAGAAACCTCATTGTTACAAGTTACTACGGTAATGATGAATAGAAATTTGCAAGAAATTACTAATCACCAATACACTCACACAAATTTTAAACGGAAATTATGCGACTGTTAGTAAAATACATAGAGAATGCCAATACATTGTACTATTAAACTGTTTGATGTCAGCATCGTTTATATTGAATACAAATAAAATAAATTTACATGCATAATCATCTGATAGATAATAAATTTAACAACACATAATAATAACTTCTGAAATATATACAAGTATAGGATTACATGTAATCCGACGTTAACTTTGGGTTTCATGCACTGCTACATGTATATAGTTGTCATATCGATCCAAGATAAAGTTTTAATATTTTGTTACTTAATATTTTCTCTTGAAAGGTGATCAAGCATTTTGGCAATTGCAAATAGAATTCCTCGGGCTACTCAAACGAAAACCAGAAGAAATACTTGTTATCATTACACTTTTACTCTAGACTAGCTAGTAATGACGCTCAGTGCATGTATCCTACGAAATTCTTTGAAGATAGTGAACGCATTTGAAATCGATCAACTAAAGTTAGCATAAGGAAAATAATTTATCTTTAAAATGACTGTTGACTTTTATCTACACATATTCTCTGACTAAAAACTAAAACAATATGTCATCTACATTTCAGCAACTACCCCTAGGCCTCATCAAACCATTTAAAGAATCTCAGAAAAGAAAAAATGTACCAAAGAACAGATACAAAGGCATTTATCCATGTAAGTAACAAGCCCAAACTAAATACCTGTTGGTACAGATATTCAGATACAGAACATAGGTATTCTCAAAATTCTTGGAATAAGATATGAAAGCAGTTGTCCACTGGTTATTTAAAGAGACACTCCCTGTAAGTGGTGTCGAACGAAGTAACTTCAAAAATATAAATAATAGAATACTTATGAGCATTATTACTTCACCTACATTTAACAGTTAAAGCTAAACATTTTAGTCATTATCTGTAAAATCAGGGTTTTCATATACATGCATGTTACAGTACCGTTAACCATTTAATACTCTTTGTAAAGTTGCTGTTGTACAATTAAAGGGCGGAAAGCGGATAATTACAAAAGGTCTCTACTTTGATTAGTTGTGCTAAAATGAAGCATTTTTAGATACATGTATGTTGGTCTTCACAATTGTATTTATTTATCATTTTACGTTCATTGAACACATAATATTTGTTTGGTGATATAATCTGGTAAATGTAGAGAGTGCACCTTTAATGTTATACTTAAATGTACTCAAACGTCACTTCAAACGCAATGCACAATCACTTTATTGCGATAAAACATTTCGAAAAGAAAAAGTTTAATAAAAAACATGCAAATATGCTGCCGCACACAAAGCAACGTTGGTTGCAATTAATATGATTTTTCTTGAAGAAAGATATTAGAGAAGAAATTTTTATTCTTGAATTGAAACGATAGCGTCTTTTTTCAACAAACGAGCTCTTGTAAAGACCATTTCACTGGAGTTATAATATTAAAAATAAATTTCACTGCTACATGTACTGACTAAAAACAAAAACTTCCTCTGCTTGAAATCTAATAGCTTGATCACATTTCCACGATTTTATAAGATCTTTCTATCCTGACCAAAACAAGGAAATTACATGAGTGATGAGAAGCTTTAAGGGAAACATTGTGCACATTTAACATATTAAACAATTATCCTACATAACAGCAACATTTTTTAGTGAAATAGAACATTTTTTTTTACGAATTACATTGTATTAGAACAAATTTCGCTTTATATTCATGTACCAATTCAAAAAACACAAAATGTTTAGATAGCAGTTCACGGCTGTCATGCAACAATGTGTTAAGTACGTGTGTATAAGAGTTTTAAGTAGGACATTATTCATACGTTTGATTCATAAGGGATACTCTTAATTAACATTTACTAACACTTTAACATGTTTGCTTCATACATAGATCAGTCTCAGTTATCTATTCTCGAATAGTAGTCTTTATATCACTACGGGAGGAGTAACTCCCATACCAACATTGTAATGACAAAGGTGTCAAAAGACATGTTACTTTACGACCATTTCGATACTTGATGTACAAACTTAGCTACATGTACATTCTACATAGATTCTTTCCTTACAAAATGTTTGACTTCTTTCCATACAAATACGTTACATAAATTGAATTCGGAAAGCTGATTTAATAATGCATATAACTTAAGACAAATGCAGTTAAAGCAATCGTCCACAATTATGCGGATAATCCCACTCAAAATCGCATTCCTTTACAATAATTTCGGCCTCGCATTGTGTCCACTGACCTTCCCTTCATATTGCCCCTACACATAAAATGTGTTCTGTTGTTTGCCCATAACACCTATTTATATATCCTTTAACTATAAAATATATGCTTGAGTCGTCATGACCTTAGAGTGATATTTTGCTTATTGACTCACAGATGATGATACAAGAGTTGTCATGAAAGATGGAGACTCCGATTATATCAACGCCAGTTACATTGACGTAAGTGTCAATAGCTTTTCCCGGTAGAGTTGTTTCTATTAACATAATTTTCGATTTTATGCAACAATTTTATTAAAACTAAAGTTTACTAGTAAACGCTTACATGTACCTTCTCTCGGCCATTACAAATTTAATCAACATTTTACAGAAACTTTTATAAACTTTAATAACTTTAATAAAACAAATCTGCAATTTGAAAACTTTTGTTCACTTCATGAATATTTAGCGATAGTGTTGACTTTATTGACATATTATATATGCGTGTAGTCCTGTTCATTCGCATAAATGATACACGATACAATGACTTCTCTGTTTTTTTATTTGTGTTTTGATTTCAGGGATATGAAAAGAAACGAGCGTATATTGCATCTATAGGTACGTGAAGTGTATATTGTAATAGTATATCATCAATGTAAAATTATGTACTTCATTTTTACTTTACTTTATAGTTTACTTATTGTCAATAATATTTCATGACCCATACAGAACTAGAAGATATATAATTGATATATTTAGAATAATGTATTTCTAAAGAAAGAGTTAGAGAGAGATGTTTAAAGACTTGCTTTGAAAACGTATAACTTATGCTTATATTAGGACCAACATACAAATACATGGGTGACATGTCCGCATTCTGGAAAATGGTATGGCAAGAACAAGCTGGCAAAATCATCATGCTTACAAAACTTTCTGAGGCAGGGGTAAGCTATCTGTTTTCTTTCGTAAAATCTACAGTTTGTACACAGTTTTAAATGCATACACGAAAAGTTTTTGTTATAAGATATTTAATATGCTGGTGACCAGTACTAATCAAAATACGAGGACATTTACAATGTGATAAAAAATGATGCGGCCAAATATGTATCCACAGTATTTCCAAACGAGACTAGTTCGAGACATTTCACGATATCTTCATTTAAAGTTTTAGTTATTTTAAAACTTTGTTTTCAGTGCCAATGTAATTCATAAGGTAAAATACATTTATGTATTTCCAAAACCTACATATCACAAGAAATAAATTAAATATATATCATTTATATCTCAGGTACCGAAGTGTGACCAGTACTGGCCTGACAAAGACTTCAGTGAGTTGTATGCTGATGTACATGTCACTTGTAAAAGTGAAGAAGCTTACGCTGATTATACTGTCAGATCCGTTGTCGCTCAAAAGGTAAGAAAGTTATCGTTCTGGAATTAGTCTTTTAGTGGTTGAATAAACAGTAAAGTCTATACAGTCATGCAATGTTACGTTCTACTTTTCCTTACCAAAATTCAATGCTGAGTAGCTATGATAGTGCCATATATATGTTACAGGGCTCAGAGAAAAGAGCCATTGTCCAAGTTCACTTCACAGCATGGCCGGATAAAGGAATTCCTGATGATGTTACTAGTTTGATAGAATTTCGCCAGAAGGTTAAAAGTATTCAGACGAAATTGGACGGGCCAATTATCGTGCACTGCAGGTAATAAATGGTTGGAAATGAAAGAATTAGTTTGCAATGATAATAATTCTTCAATACGTTCATTGATCTTTAGCAAAGACCAAAACAATTGGTAACTTGTGTTACAGTTTAACAAATGCAATATATTGATTTGACAGTTATTTTTACAAACTCAGTTGTAAACAATGTAAAAACAAGTATAATTATGTTGTTAGTAAAACACCGCGTTATACAGTTTCAAATTAGTTCATGATTACAAAGTCTTAAGCAACCCTTTTGTCAGATATGTTATTGTCCGACAGTGTACCGACAGTGTACAATAGTTCCAGTCCTTTTTTGAAAATCAAATTAATGTTTCAATGGCTTTTTCTCAAAATGTTAACATTTAAAGGTTAATATCAATACACAAAGTATAACGCAGTCTCCTTTGGTAAAAAATGTTTTGCAATACACACGTATCTCAGTAAAGTTGCTTTATTATTTTTAGTGCTGGTATAGGAAGAACTGGCACTTACATTGCATTAGACAGTCTTACAATAGAAGGTGAGGTCGATGGCGGGGTCGACATTTACGCTTGCGTCAGAAATCTGAGAGAGCAGCGAGTTAATATGGTGCAAACTGCTGTATGTAACTTTTTTTTAGAATTTCATTTCATCTTAAGGACTCACTATATTTAATATATTTAAATTTCATCAGAAAAAAGCGTACAAGAAGGGTCTATAATAGGATCTAGGGACCTAATGGTTCTTTGCGACAAGTTTTCAGGAACTAGAGACCCAGTTTAGAAGGCTCGCACGTAAATATCTTAAAGCTTTAGCTTAGTGTAATATCCTATAGTATTCCATTTTGACTCGCCATTTACCCATCCAGAGATGTTCCTTCTTCGTGTGTACCAAAAATATTGATGCAAAAAAATATTTTTATGCTTTCGACACTACTCCTTATTACTAACCATATATATTTCAACTTATGGACAATACATGACGAAAATACGCCAAGACAGCCAGTAAACAGACGGATGAAACTATAAATGATTTGATAGATTATTATTCAAACTTAAATTTCATTAGGCCACATGATGGTGAGATGCTATAAACAATACCTTATTCTTCTGAGAAGTAGTATTGTAGAAAAGCTATATTATATTCTTTCGTGAGTTCATACGGGTCATGAATGTGTAAACTTGGCATGAATCAAGGGATTTTTCCTCTTACGTTAGAGTTTGTTTTATGTGGTGTTTCGTCAATTTCATCATTTCAAACTTTTTCCTAAGGTGCATTGGTTTCCAGCTCTTAGGGAGAATCATAAAATAGTTTTGTATATGTTTACGCATGATAAGTTGTCTTTATAATGATGTGAATTTTGACGTTGCTGCATTTGTGTATTAATGCATTTGACAGATACACCATCTAAATCATTTAAGCATTAGTGATTTTGTTTTATTATACGCAAACAGGAACAGTACCGATACCTCTACAACGCTGTTGCTCACACTCTGACCTTTGACAATAAAGCTGTAAAAGCTACAAAGTTTAGTGAATACATGAACACACATACAGACGCTCACCTCGCAGAAAACTTTCAGGTTATATGTGCATTCGTTCCTTTACAATAACCAAAATCAATTTTAACGTTCTATTGTTGAAAAACTCTTTTTAAATTGTAAAATGTATTTGCTATTTATTCATTGTTTCATCTCAATGAATTGCTTAAAGCAATGCGAAAATTTACATAGCTGAAAGATTTAATTTGTTTAACTAATATGATTTTGTAACATTTAAGAAACTTCAAGCATCAATCGAAAGTCGCCCAGACGATGAGATCGAGGCTGTGATGAAAAACAAATCGCTCAACAATAAGAATAGAAAGGGAGCTGATATTCCGGGTAAGGATAGAGTGATAAATTATTTGCACGAATTGTAGAATATTCTAATGAAACATAAAAATAATATGGCACAAACGGATTTTGTCGTGGTTTCAAATGAACCATAGATCAAACAAGACTTCATATTTTTCCTTTTCACTTACTTCAAGTGGCGTCGACATTTTAGAAAAACGCAGCATATGTCTTGTCGGAAAATATGAAAACAATATAGCTCTTCTTTCGTGAGTACTAGACATATATTTACTTTATACGCACCAATGTCTTTCTGTCAAAACATTACAGGAGATCGCAACAGACCACGACTGTACCTTGACAGAAATATAGGCTCTTCGGATTATATTAATGCACAATATGTTAATGTAAGTAATTTTACATTTAAAAATATATTTTAACAACGCGTCAATTTGTTCTAAACTATCATCTGGATCATTATATAACGGTTACAGCATCGGTGTATATAATATATATCAACAGTTGATTTATCTTGTCTTGAATAGACAGTACATTACATAAAGTACAGGCTATGTCACGATCATCATTTTGCTTGCTTAAGAGGGTCTTTATGGTGGCGACAAATGTAAATAGCTTTTAAAAAACACTCAACCGACTTAGATTAACGCTTCAAACAAATCGATGAAACTTTAAGAAAACGAAACATACTTGAATGATTCACAGTGGCATGTCTGTAAAATAGTTTGATCTACGGCAATAATAACGTGTCAACTTCAAAGCCTGTTCTCTGACGATCGCCGAATTTTTTGACGCGCTTGCTAGGACAAAATTATTCCGAGATAACGACAGTTAGCGGACCCGTTATGTTATGATCCAGCTACATGTGTGTCATGTAGATCAATAACATGAACGAAGACAACTTAATTCAGTCAAGCATACATATACTTGTATATAGCTGAATAATAATCTGAATGTCAGTTTATGCACACTTTTAAGTTGGCATTTATTAAATACCATAATTCTTATTTAAGTTAGAATGAAAATATACATGTCAGATTATGCAATAACGACATGTCTACGATTTTTGTCTCAATTAAACTTAATGAAACAAAGGAAGACTGAACTTGTTTTCAGAGTTTCAAATCAGTTAACCGTTACATAGTTGCACAGACCCCTATGCCCGATATCGTCGACGACTTCCTTGTGCTAATAGTCCAGGAGAACGTGACTTGCGTCATTGATATGGAGTCAAATGTGACAAAACAGGACGTAAGTTCTGTAGAAGTTTATTCTATGCTATACATGTACATTTTGTATTTATTATGTTTCCGTGTGTATATACATGTAGTTCCCGAATATTTGAGTTTTTTTATCATTCATTGAAGCGCAATTTATAAATCGTTCTTTCTTTAAAGGCTTCTTTGATTAGATATCCTTATATATTTTAAGGACCGATTATTTTTATTTTCAATATTATTTATTCTTTCATCCAAAGCACTTCAAATGCCATTTGACAGTACCTTACATCATGCATATGTTGAATATCATGTGAAAAGTTATTTTGTTTAACAAAGAGTCCGATGAGTACATTGATATTGATGAATGTCTTCTTCTTTTAGAATGTGGGAGCTTATTTTCCAGCCAATAACCAAACACTGAAGAAAGGCACGTTTACAGTAAAATCTGAACCCCGAGAGAAGACAGATCAATATATATTTAGACAATTGAAAATATCACATAGAAAAGTAAGTTTAAGACAAACCGATTTACTTTTAAAATCATATAGAAATGTTATTTTATGAACTTACGATGTTATTTTCGATACGTATTTCAAAGGTTATTCTGTTTGTCCAAAAAAAGTTTACAGCTGTATGCATAAACGTTTGTCCTGCAAATAGTGTTAACTGAAAGGTATTTGTATGAAATACTAAATTTAAAATGAATTCATGTAGAGAAATCATATGGATCTATTTCCATGTACATACTTTATTTAGATTTAAATAATTTCATTCTGCACTCTTTCATGCGTTATCATCTAGTCGGCAGAAATTACAGTAAAGCATATACAGTTTACAAAATGGGACGACAAGACGAATCTCCCTGAAGACCCGGGAGAGTTTGTACAGTTTATTAGAGACATAGAGCTGAAGTACTGTGATAGTGAAAAAGAAGGTCCAATACTCGTGCATTGCCTGTAAGTTATACTTCTAGGAAAAAACCACTAAGTATTTTATCAAGGCAACGTCTAAACCTAACTTTGCATTGCCTCGAACAAACTGCATGTGTATAGTCAAAGTATAAATGTAGATATTTCCAAATTTAACCTTTATTAGATCACCTAAAATGATGCTTAACCAATTCAATAGTGAACAAAATACAATGTTTCTATACAGCAGCTTGTAAAATGATTTAATTTTGAATTACAAAAATGTATCATTGCCTGGATATTTTAAGTTTTAGTTTTGCCAATAATAAAAAGCAGACTTAATTATTTACATCTATATTCTCTTAGTACTTCTCTATTGACAATGTCACTGCAGTGCCGGTTACAGGTCACTCAAAGTCATACTTAATATGCCTCCCAGAACCAATATAACATGTGACACTCTGGAAGTCGTTAAAAGTTTTAACGGTCGATGACAGGATAAAATTAACCAAGGCTCACCATACGTTCAATATATTCCATGGCAATGCACAAATATACCTCAATCAAAACTTTTAGGAAGTGTCATCCATTTACAACAGAACCATATTTAGGCAACTTTATTGGTCCTAACATTAAACGTTTTGAAACAGATACTTTTTACTTTAATGCCAGGCATGATTGGAATAGACATTACAAAAATGTAAGAAAATCAGAAACAAATAAAGTTGCAAACAAGAAGTTTAAAATACTTATTCAAATGTGCACGCCAGAGAGAAACCATTGATCTTTTATAGTAATGCAGATTGTATCTGGTTACATTTTCAGTTTTATGTATCTGAAATTGTGCTATGAAAGTATTCAGGACAAAATTCATTTACTATTATAATTACATTATTAAATCCAGCTATCGCTTTAAACACTAAAAGATATGTTAATTAATATACGTAATGTGATATTTTTGCTATCAATTGATTCCTATTTTATAAATATTGTACTGTCATAAGATCAAGGGCAATACTTTTTTTTATTTATTTAATGGCACAAAACAACAGTAATTTTACCGTGCTAGTTACTTTCATAACAATCTTTTAGCAACAATTGTTTGTCTACATATAATTTGTAAACATATAATGTATATTGTCTTATGCCTGAATAAATTTCAATTGAATTGAATATTTGATCTCAGATTTCAGGAGGTATGCCCGTATAGTGTCTTGTATTAAAACGATAAAGTTTTGGGTGCAGTGGTGCTAACGTGTAACTTTGCAAAATTTTCGTGTAACGTTCGTGTATCGTGCATTCCGTTTACATTCGTCGTTCGTTTATCGTTCGTGCATTCTTCGTGCAACATTCAAATCGTGTATCGTGTAACACATTGTTTGTTCAATGCGATGAACGTTGTACGATAAGAATGACATAAAAATGGTCCGAGAAAGTGCAGACGTCCAATCGTGTAGAACGTTTAGCCTAAACGTGTATTATTTGATTAAATTATTAATAACTATTGATGAAATAGAAAACTAACTATTTCCATTAGCTTAACTATCTGCTACATATTTTTATTTTTCTTACGAGATATTTGTGAAAAGAAGAGATGTTGACTGCCGGTTTAAACGAAAGTATATGTTCTGCATATCGTGCAAGATTTACACCAGATATAAAGATATGTTTAACATAAAAAGTAAGGCATACCTTTGAAAGTTTTCCAACCACGACTTATTCCAATATAAAGTATACTTTAATTTGCAGACGCGTTTAGCAATTCTATTTTATTAAATGTGCACGAATTTTCTACGTCTAAGTATTTAAGACCAAGTGCCAACATGAGTTGATACGTTCTAAGTAGTATGCGGGCCACACAGATGTTTAATTATGACACCTTCGATCCCAATTCCTTTCACTTTTCCATATGACAGCTTTGAAATATTCTGACAGTCTGGAAATTGGCAGACGTGCAACACTTAATTTGTAGGTGTGATATGAAATTAGAGTTTTATTATAATTAGTATGTGTGCTGCTACTCAACCATTTATTATTCTTATCTTCAGTTTTGGGTTCCTTTAAATTAGCCATAAATAAGGACTTTAAGAGTATGTTCAAGGTTTTTATTATGTAATAACATGTACATTGTAATTACACATCTTTTAATAATATTGTTGTTAAGCAAACGAAAATGTCCAAGTTAATCGAATAATCGTTTCTTGTTTCGTTAATCGGGAATCGTGTATCGTATCGTTCTTATCATTCCTCATTCATGATTTATTCGTCAGTTATCGTGTGTCATCGTACATTCCGTTTGCGAGTATCTCGTTCATTCGTGCAAAGTTATACGTGAGCACCACTGTACGTGGTACGTGTAAAATGTAACCACAACAATATTGACTACAACAATACATGCCTACAGTATGGAATACGTATCAGTGGATTCATGTTGATCAAATTCGTCTTATTAATTATATTAAAAGGTTACTAGACGGTTGTTAATGAAAGAAAATAATTTACAATTCATTTCTATATTCTTCTATAGAACTGGAGCAGAGAAAAGTGGGCTATTTTGTGCGGTATCAGTACTATTGGAGAAAACACAGACAGACCAGGAAATAAGCGTTGTCAACACTGTGAGACAAATCAAATACAGACGACACATGTCTGTTCCAAACAAAGTAAGTTTGGATTTTGATCTAAAGCCAGCATTTCTTTCTTTAACTGTTCTGATAATACTAACACTAACTATGTAACTAATCATTTAGATTAGTCTTATGGCATATACATTTCCGAATATTACCTGTTGCCATGTCGTTTGACTTTTTTTCCTTCTTTCAGGAACAGTATATATTCTGTCACCAATGCTTGAATGAATATCTGCGTTCCTTTGATACCTACTCGAACTTTGGTCTGAAGGTCTAGAAAGTTGATGGTACAATGTATGATTATGTTATCTACAATAGACGGCTCTCGTGACGTGGCATTTGAGAGTATGTGCAATGGACAAAAGCATGGAATATGCCTTCTATTTCTGTTATGTTTTCAGTAGACGTAAGACAACTACTTATAGTTATTAAAGTTATTAAACAAAGATGTAATTAAATGAACATATACTTTGAATCCTATATATATTTTTGCACTCAGTTTGTGTTACTGTGAATATGTATGTGTCATTTTTATATACATCGACAGACGAAAGTAGACTCCAGTTTCGATTAAAGTCCATGCTTTAATATGTCAGATGCATTCTGCTAATATCACAAACAGCTGAGGTAAATAGCAATATTTGCGAGCAACGCAACGAAACATAGTTTCTTAGAGCGATGTTGGAAATATTTTAATCAAATCAAGTATGCTAAATGAAATGATGTTTTTGTTAGACTTAGTGTGTACTATGTTAAATGTATCGTATCATTTTATTAGCAGCTACTTTTGCATTTGCATATGTTTGTCATTTAAAATCTTATCGTATATTTTTACCTACAGTTACAGAGAACAAATAGTATTTTTGTTGTACATGTATATAAGCATTATATCGTTACAGTTTAACATTTGAACTTTATATACGAGCAGATTCGTCAGTATGATGCCTGTTCAGTAGTGACATACTGTTGAAACGGCGGTTGAAACCGACGGAAAAGTGCTCATCTTATTTTGTCACATTAGTTTCGTGTTTGATTAATTTTTCATATTAATAAAAATGTTTAGTAACTATTGCTATAACGCTAAATTTACTAAGTTGGACAAATAACTTTTCCGTCATTAATGTTATTATATTTAATTTGTCAAAGTTACAGTTGTTTTAAAGTATGTCATTAATGCAATTCCTCAAACGCAAAACACATAAACTGACTGCCAGGGATCTGTTTTATAGACAATTAAGACCTTCAGATCATGTAAATACATGCAAAAGGGGTAGCGATCAATGTTTTAAATGTTTAGATATAAATATATTTGATTGTTAATATAGTTTAATGAGCGCTTCATACATCAGCCACATGTTTGGGAGCAAGTGTTGATATATATTGGTGTTTAAAGTCATACCAAGGATGTTTTACATTATGGTTGTTGAGTCATTAAATAATCATAGAATTTAGACCCTTTTCTTAGAATTATTAGATACATGTAAGAATCGGAGAAAAAGGCTCGTAGGAATGTAAATAATCGGTCAACATTGACCTGGGCATATCCATGGAGTATCTTAGCAAAAGTTCTAACCTTAGTCAACATTACAACTTAAAATTATATTACTATCCAAAGTGATCATAAAAATAGTTAAAAGTCATGTATAAACTTCTATTGAAGAACAGCTTAAGAGATTTTAAAAAAATAAATTACATGCAGCTAAGAGATATACATGTATGTATCTAAGATGGTTTTTTTTATATTGCTCCTGACTTTCAAATCGGAATGAGACTGTAACACATAATCATTTCTAAATTGAAAAATATGTTATTTACATCTACATATATAGATAGATACACATATGTACTACTTTTTATATGTACATTTTAGCCAGTAATCTACATTGCACGATGTAACAGAGGTTTTGTTTTATATTTGACTTATCCCGTTCGCACGCATGCAGTAATCGCATTGATCATTGAGTGTACATTCGCTGTAATAATTAGTTCCATATCCTTCTCTGTACAGCCGTATTATACATATGCTATGCTTTCGAATACTAATGGTATGTAGATTCATGTTTCGTTACCTGCATGCATATCTTGAAACATTCCAGTTTCTCAGCACATCATTTTATGAATTTGGTTGCCATAATATTTGACTGATACATTCAAACCGAGACCACTGACCGACTTTTTAAAACCCTTTTATTTGCCATTGAACATGTATCTATTTTTTTGTTCTGCTTATCTATAATAATCATACTAAATAAATTAAAAGACTTTTCTTCTTAGTTCTTTTTTTTTTGCAAACAAGTGACCGACAACAAATGTATGACACACGCCATAGTTGTTCTATATTCATGAGTTTAATACATGTATATGCTTATCAATATTCAATATATATTGTTCTTCAACGATTGACATGAAGGATCCTACAAATATGTATAAAAAAGGAAATGTTTAGAAAACTCTAAAATGTAATAAGACATGATGCATGTGTATAAAATGAGCCTTCATCACCATCAAACTGTTTGTGACAGTTGTGTTACTGCCCAAAACAATACCATAATATAATTGTGCATCGTGTTCAAGCGAGATTCGTTTAAAACGATATAATAAACTAACTTTGAAAACATTTTAGAAATAAGTAAAACCGGGTTATTTCTCTTATTTGCAAATAGTAATAAGTATCCTTAATAAGTTATGTGGAATATCATTTTTGACTAGCATACAAACAGGGAAAGCCCGTAATCCAACAGGATAAAACTGTGAAATTCATAAACTGCAATTGGTAATATTCATCAAAAATATAAATCAATATTTAATGACTTAAACAACACGAAAACGTTACATAAGAAGCTTTAAATCTCAAAAGGTTATTATGTTTTTCCAAAAGAGAAAACTCCTACGGTCTGCCGGGACTATAAACATTTAAGAAAACAAATATCTATTTCAAACATATATTCAGAAAGAGGCATACAAATTCATATCTTATACATGTAGCACTTTGCAAACTTTGCGAAAAAGACAACGTGACACGCATGTTGTAAACGACACTTCTTGTAAAGAAATAGTTTTACATGAAGGCGAAGTATTAAATTCTAATAATGAAACGTTGTTTGTTTTACGAAAGATTTACATAAATCGAGAAAAATAATGATAATTTGCAAGTACACTGAAATTAAAAGTAACTTTGCATTTGTTTTAAGTAAATTTCGCAGTGTGTAACATTGACCTTCAATGGGTTGACCCGGTACTTGCCCGCGACACTTTATCTTAACGTTCTTTATATTTGAGCCACTTAATTTAGATATTTGTGTTCAATTAATTATCGAGTTACAGTCTCACTAGAAAACATGTGTAAAGCTTCATAAAACGTTATCATATATTTTCAAACAAGAGGTAATATTTACGTATTTATTGTCTGTGTCTTACTTGAATATATTAAGATAGAAATGACACACCTTTGTCCGAAAGCACTTTTTATATGCCTATAGTATAATCAACTATTTAGCTCGTCTTTATCAATGCTAAATGGAGGAGATTTTAGGACTATTGGATGGTTGAAGTCCTGCCGCAAGTTTTGTTTGTATAAGCAGCAAACATAGGTGAGCGATTTAAGGACACGAAAGCCTTCTCACACAGAGTATATTGTTAGTCTCTCGCAGTGTGAGAATTTGGAATAGTGTGTATAAAGTTTGTATATTGACGATACATGGTCTTACGAGCCTTGCATGTTTTTATCAAATTTTATTATTGTACACCTCTACATACAGCAGACAGAAATAATTTTCATAATGGAAATAATCTTTCATATTTACATATACCTAGATTCCAAATTCTCTCTTATGGCAGTTTTAACATTAACTACCAGGATGCTGTCATTTTCTCTGGCCTGTAGGGAGAGTATCATCTGTTCTTTCAGAGGATGTATCATCGGTAAAGTTGGTGACTTAGAGTCTGACAAAACTGTTGTGATAGTCTTCAACGGACCCAACACTTTAACAACATTTTCAGCAGAAGTCACATCATCTTCTGATAATAAATGTATGTCCTTGGCATTTTTCTTTATATCTTTAGTTAGAAGAGCTGCCTCAGTTGCTGGCTCTTGCTCCAGGTATCTCTCTAACATGTCGTAACTAGAGTTCCACCAAGTTTGCACATCATTAATCAACTTGTGACTTGGCAATGAAAGTAACGCTTGTTTTGATCTCAAAACAGCTGCTGCACTAGTGATTCTGTGGCAGAAGGATAAAATTCGTCGGACTCTACCTACAAGTTTGTCCATATGTGTAACTCGTAGACCCCTCTGGCTGGCCAAGTTGACAGTATGAGCAAAACATCTTACATGGGTGAGATTTGTTAGTGTGGCAGCATTGACAACATTGGCATCATTGTCTTTTGTCAAGGATGGATTTCTTCCAGCTCTTTTTAGGTTACACCTTGAGATTGAGTCAGTTCAAATTGCGAAATGTTCTCAGGTGTATGAGATTATGTCATTATACAATGTACAATGTAGTTGTTTCCAACACATAGTTATTGATATTCCATTTACTATCTTTTACATGGGCAGTGATTGAATGTAACTTTGAAGTGCTCTACTGGTCCAAGAGTCAGATGTTAGAGCAACAAATGGAGAAACTTTGATTTTATGTTCCATTATCTCCTTTGTTTCGTTATACAATGAAGAGATAACTTTTTCAGAAAAGTGAGTTTTGCTAGGTATCTCATATCTGGGGTCCAAAGTGTTAACCATATGTTTAAATCCATTGCCATTTAAAAACATTGTCAACAAGAGAATAGGGACGCATGTTCTTTGCCAAAAACACACCTATTGATTATGTGATTACGAAATGTCTATCGGAACTTCGATTGTACATCGTCATTTTTGTAAGAACGTCGGCAATTCCTATCTAACCAGATGTTGTTGGCTTGCACAAGACTGTAGTTTTAACCGTTTGACTTGGAGTTTGACTCGACGTTTTACATTTACTTTCAATTTCAACGTTATGTTTTCGTTTCAAATTTTGCATCATATTTGTTGTTTTTCCCGTTCGATACCTTATATTTTCGCAACAGACTCTGCAGATAACGTTCGATTTATCGATCACACCGGACTTTTTCTCAAATGCGAAATGTCGCCACACACTGGAATTAATGACACCGGTGGATCGACCAACACTTTTTCATACACCATGTTTGTTTTTGTACTTGCGACGCAGTGACTAAAATGACGCGCGCTGATTGTCCAAGGAATGCGGAACACGGACAATAAAATAAAATAAAGGGAGATTATTACCAAACAAGGCAATACAACCACTGTACTTCCATTTAGTATCCTCTCTCACTGTATGTGTGTGTTGTGGGGGGGGGGTTAATTAAAACAATACGCAATGTAAAGTGTTTGGGCACTCTACTTTTCCTTATTAAACTCTGTCATTGTATATAGTTTCAAGCAGTTTTCTTTTATACTTTTGGAGTTATACTCCGGACAGAGAAGTGTAGACGGACGGACAGATAGACGAGTTGATTTCTATAAAAATTATCATGCCTTCCGAAGCTCAAATTAAATCAACAGGCAATATGTTATTCAATGAACATTTAAAAGCAACGGATGTTAAAATAAAGTACAAATGAATCACCATATACTATTGTGAAAGACATAAACTTTTCGTTTAACATTTTATCTTCCGGGTTTGGATTCATTTAATTAAATCTTTGTATCTGTAGTCGCGTAAGGATATGACTAAGTCCTTACTAATAGTTAGAAGTCCTTTTCGTCAAAGAGTAATGCTGTGAATTGTATGCACACTTCTTATTCACTAACACTTAAGACACGCGTTTAAATACTGTGTACGAAGAACTCTGTTTGTAAGATTGGGTATTACTCAAAATCTCTAAAGGTATGTGTGTTTTGTACATTTCGTATACTAAGCCAGTGTGACTACAAATGACGGGTGTGGATATGCAGTTAATGCATATGATATTTAACATCACTTGCATGTGAGTTTGAACTTAATATTTATTATCTTTTCACACGTAAATACCCCACTTCCGACAAGCTGCTTGCCGGAGATCCTCCATTAAACAGTTGACGAGGTACTATTTGCTAGCGGATAATAAAGTAATTCTATAAACAATTTAAATATTATTGGGTATCTAGATTAACGGTCTAGCCTCTTGATATTTTAATGTTATTGTACGTTATATTTCATGAAGGTGTCTCGTTGCAGTTTGTTGGAATTCTATCATAGCTGTGGATTGTTTAATCACATGGGGATATTATATCTAAATAAATAAACTTAATGTAACTTAATGTAACTTGTGGTTGAAATAGTCGATTTAAATTTCATTCCGGAACACATACCAGAGAGGTTTTGCCATGATAATAAAATACAAATCACTTATACATATTTGGTTTCTTAGTCAGAGTACATGTATTCGTTATCAACCGGAAGAGGTGAATAATTTGTGAGTTTCTCAAACAATGAACCGGTCTTTTGTACTGTAACGTAAACAGACATCGGACACGATCAACAGCTAAGAATGATTCAACATAAATGCTATTCTATGACAAACAAATAGCTACGATCAAATCATGGACATAAACGCTTTTGTGTTTTTAAAGATATATTGAAATATGTAGGTTGTATATATCTATTTTGCTATTGTACCTAAAGTAATCGGTAAGAATGATTCGGAAGTTTTGGAGCCTTGAACATTTGCATACCACACTGTATTTGTCTGTATGTTTTTCCCCCGCATTATGAATATGAAGTTTATGTTGGTTACTTTTACCAATTTAACATGTCTTTTTTTAAACGTTAATTAAGTAAGTAACTTTCCATTGATTTACATCAAATAATTTTGTTTTAGAAAAACATATGCTCATATCTACTAAATGTATGGTTTGTATTATATATGTTATTTAACAGGATTTATTTTGATAAAGCTTCAGCTCTAAAAAGGAGTTATATTTTGTGTTAAATTATCTATGAATAAATAAATGATTTACAGATTTTGTAAGCAAATATCGTAAACATTTCAACAACGCTTCTTAGTCTTCAGTTTTATAGAAACTGAACCATAGAATGCCAACAATACACAGTTAAGACAAGCAGCTTGAAAGCATTGATTGGCTGATTACATTGAATTATAATATGGTAAAGACATTTTCTTATCTGACAATAAATGTTTACTTCAGGCACGAGTGTAGACTGAGATGGGCTGGCTACATGTTTTGCTTCTACTGTATCTGGCTAGCAAAGGTAAATAAGTGAATAGTGTGATTAATAATAGGTCATATCATGTAAGACTTAAAATTTCGCGTTGCTATAGAAAATTTGACCAATTTCTTAAATGAACACACTGAAAGCTACCGCATGGATAAACGACAAGTTAATTTAGCAACGATTTATATTGGCAAATCCAGGTTTTTAATATCGATTTTTTATATTTTGTTATTATTGATACCTAAAGGTGACAACTGCATTAACACAGGCGAGGTCTCAGATGCAAGCAGAGCAAACGATTTATTACAGCCTAAAATAACTGTTATAATTGATTCTATTCTATAAACCGAATGTAAAATGCTGACACAATTATAATATTTCGCTGAAATTAATTGGTATCATTTTCAGCGAGACTTTGTTTTAATAAACTACTTAATGTATATCAGTATTTATAAGTGTTTGTTAATCCCAAATAGAACTTCACATATAATTGCTATTTTAAAATGAATATATTTGATATGCAGGTTAAGCAAAATGAAAAACCGAATATATATTACGGTGCAAATCTCAATTGCATAGTACATCAATTTCTTTGAGCTACGTGAAGCTTTTTGTAACACAATCTTACGTTACAAGTTCATGTACATGTCTCTCATAAATAAGTATATTACAATCATGAATATTTCTCTAAGTCATATTTGACTTTTTGGGATAATACGCAAAACCCATGAATTACAAATTTATTTACTACATGAACTCTTACAACAGCCATGCCTTGATAATTTCTTTTCTTACAATGTCTTATTGTTTGACTTCCGGTATATTGTTGACTTATAAACAAGGTTATTGTTCATTAACAATCAGCATTTGAAATACAATATAATTGCAAGTCATCGGACGATGGGAGAATTGTCATAAAAAAGATTTAAAAAAGAGTGTGTATCAAAAAACTTTATCGTTTGCCTTGACAATCCTGTTTAGTACATTATACTTGTATAGTTACATGTATGTATAATCCAAAAAATTTCTTAAATGCATAAGAAAGTAGTTCATTTTTTATCTTAAACATCTGAAATTCCGTCTAGTCGTCAAGTTTATTCAGCTGTTACAATGCAAACATAATGTTATATACATGTTATCAGTTTACAATGTAGTCGCATTTAGAAAAACACATCTAAAGTCTGGTTTTCCTCCGGAAGTTATACAAGCCGTTCATTAAGGTGATCTACAAAAACAATATTCAAAACCATTTTTTATTTTACAGTAAAGCAGTATTATATTAATACATGTAACTGTTATCTAAAAGTACGTGCATGTACGTATACATCTTGACTTTTAAATCAACTTCTATTTTTCAACTTTACACTACACATTTTTATTTGATTTTAAGAGTATGAATAAGATAACAGTGGAAGATGTATCTTAACATGTTTGCGTTATTGGAGCAACAAGATTGTTATTAGTATTATTTACAAAGAGATACAAATTGCTACGTTGAAAACATATTAAAGCACGAGTGAGATATTTCTTTGAAGTATGTTTCACATAAATTATGTATTGTTTGCATGGATTTCAGTGTCTGCTCTTAATGAATGCAACAGTTGCGAATGTTGTAAAACTAAACGGTGTGAGTTCCAAAACGGGAATCATGGCGCCTGTTTGGACGGCTGTATTGTTGGATATTTTGGAGTTAATTGCAGACACGCCTGTATAAGTAACTGTCTTGCATGTGAGAATGCCAGTTCATGCAGAAAATGTATGAGTGGATTCTACGGAGCATATTGCAATAAGTGTCCTGATAATTGCTCAGCTTGTTCTTCCAAGAGCAACTGCAACACATGCAGAGATGGTTTCTACAGCGGTAAGAAGCAGGACTTCGAGAGCAATCCTATATGTTATGACTGTCGTTATAAGTGCCAGGGCAACTGTGAGTCATGCACATCATTTTACAATTGTACAAGCTGTAAAAATGGATACTATAACGGCTACCAATATAGAATGAGCAATATTCATTATTCTGACTGCCCCCATCCGTGTAAGGATATGTGTAAGTCATGTACTTCATATGACACATGTACTGAATGTATAGATGGCAACTATAATGGAGATCACACCAACTGCAGTGAAAGTTGTCCTTCTGCTTGTAAAGCATGTACATCATTCACCAATTGTACAAAGTGTGAAACTGGAAAATATGGACCATCATGTCAAAATGACTGTGGACTTGGTTGCAAGAATCATCAGTGTGACAAAAGCACCGGCGCGTGTAACTGTGTTTCCGGCTTCCAGGGAGAATTTTGTATCAACTGTAGAGAAGGCGTTTATAACACATTTATGAATTGCACTTGTATAAAGGACTTTTGTACAGACATAGCGTGCACTAGTTGCTTAAATTCATCTTATTATGCATTTAACACATCTTGTTGTCCATGTGGAAGCACATGTAAAAGCAGGAAATGTCTGTCTGCGAATAAGTGTATAAACGGATGCATTGACGGGTATCATGGGGAAGACTGTTCAGGCATGTGTAAATACGTTGATCAATTTTGTTTAAAATGTACAGATGATTTTGCCTATTCAAGTGGAGAGTGTCTGGAATGTATTTCCGGCTCTTACCCTCACAACACTACTAAAAAATGCAAACATTGCTCAGAATATTACGGAAGAGGGGGAGGACTCTGTGATGGGCAGTTTTTAAATCCCACTGGGACGAAACTGTTTTGATTTCTGTCCTCTGGCCTGTTTCGTCGGGCCCTTAAGGGTGTTTCTCTTGGTGCTCTGCCTTCTGCAAAGGCATTGAGTACATACGTTTTTTGGTTCTCAAGGTTTGCTTTTTATATATTTATACACGAGCATTTTTGTGTTTTACATACCATGCCTTTTGTTTCCATTGCGTGTGTTAGAGATTCACCTAGCAGGGATTACTTTTATTTACACTGTCCTGTGACTTTGGAACATGGTGGGGGGTAAGAGTGAGGTTGGGTGCGCACCATAAACCGGTTTAAGCTCCCCAGTGGTGTTTTTGCCACTGACCGTTCCAAGGCGGTGCCCCACTGTGTTCCTTTAATTGTTCGTTTTGTCCTCGTGTGTTTGCTTTGTATGCTAGTGTGTGTTGGTAGTGTATATATGTGTGTGTACATGATTGTGTGTGTGTGTGTCGTTTGTGTGTGCGTGTGCGCGCGTGTGTGTGTGTTGGTGGTGTGCACTTCTGGGTGATGTGGGGTTCGTTTTGGGGAGGCTGCGTTTTTGGTACGTGGCATTCCCTGTTTGATATTATTTTTGTTTTGATGAGATATGCAATGCAGTAAATGGTAAATGCCAGAAGAGCTGCAAAGACGGATATTGGGGCGACAAATGTGAAAATATTTGCCATAGGAATTGTCTGAAATGCAACCAGCTTAATGGAGAATGTTCTGTTTGCAGAAGTGGGAAATATTTAAAAGATTGCTCCAAAGACTGTAGCACGAATTGTAGTGCCACAAATAGCTTTTTAATGTGTGCTGTCTTAGCGGGTGCGATACTCCCACAAAATATGGTTCACATTGTGAAAAGAATTGCAGTAGCAGATGTTTTAACAATACCTGCAATTGGAAAACAGGTTATTGTTTAAACGGATGTGTTGATAATTTCTTTGGAAAGCCATGTAACAAGGCATGTTCTGTCAACTGCGTCTCAGATATTGGAGATGGAAGAAGTTGCAATGACGTAACTGGAGACTGCATACACGGATGCAAAGATGGAGTCCATGGAGACACATGTGAGAAGAAATGTAGCGAGAACTGTGTAAATACCACATGCGACAAAGCGACAGGAAAATGCGTACATGGATGTAAAATTGGATTTTCAGGATCAAGTTGTACTGCTGAAGGTGAGATTTTACATGTACTCAAATAAAAAAGGACTGTTGAAGAGTATTCATTTCTATACTATAATATTTATAATTCTGTTTTAAAATGATTGTTCAACCGATATAGCTTAGAGTACGGATTCAGACTGATTCGGTTGAGGGTTATATAGTTTGCACTCCACTGCCAAATATATGACAATTTCTTGTCTGAGTTCAATAACAAATAAATTCCATGAAATAAAAAGCCATACATGTAGTAACTTATTTATATAATTTAGAGAATTATGTTTAACGTAATACTTGTTAAAGCCCAGGTCACATTTTATTGGCTATGTACATGAACTTATGGTTTCTTAACTTGTTTACATAATTGTATATGAATATAAATACTATCACAGAGGGGTTAGAACTGTGACGGATGAAGACACGACTACGGTGACGGTCGGGGCAGCAGCTGAAGCTTTCTTTTTCATATTGATTATCATTACAGTGATTATATATATGCCGAACATTTGTAGCTCCCTACACAGAAAACACTGAAGATGACGAATCCAGGTCTTATGATATTGGTGCATTAATTGGTGTTGGTATTGGAGCTGCAATAGCAACTCTCCTTGCTGTTGGGATGATTATTGTGGTGAAGCGATACACAAGGTAAGAATAGTTTTGCTGTACATGTGAAGAACGTTATTTTAATGAAAATTAAAACGCATTTTCAGCTTGCATTGCACTTTTGCAAATTTTTATTTTCTTGCGGTCGTTAATTTCAATATCCAATACGTACATTCCAAATCATATCTTAAACCATTTTTTTATTACGTCCAAGCTTTCGTAGGATAAATTCTCCAACCTAAAATACCTATAGAAGTTGATACATTTAAGTATTGTATTTGGTAAACGAGACTTGTTTAAATATTACACTTTCTTTAGGGGCAGAAACCAGGAAGAGGATACAAGAGGTATATCTTATTGTAATGTATTACATTTTATATCGTTGCACCTGTTCTTGTAGTAGTGTGAATTGGTCACATATGTTTAGCGCTTTGAGGTAATGTATCTAATTCATGTGTTGGGTTGTTTGCCGGTTTGCATCTTAAATGTCATGTAGAATATACATATAGATTGTGCGACTTGCTTGTCATAGACAAAGACCTTTAGTCACATAGAGAATAAATGGAATAGTTTGTTCCATGTAGAATTGGATCAAATTTATTCTGCAATTATGCTAAGTATTTATTTCAATGTCATTCTTCAGAGCCACCAAATGAAATGACATTGACTATGGGAAGAAATGACATGTCATCAGCTGGTGTAAATACAAGATCAGGTATTAAGTTTATGAGTACTTTCGAAGTACAGTATGTTATGTATCTCAAACACAAATTTTGCATATGAACTCGTGTGCTTATTTGATGTATGTTACATCGGTAATATTTTTGTAGATTGTTCTTAATACTTTATTGGAATACATTATGCTTTTCTTTAAACTATATATCAATATTCGAGAACAGAAAATGCTATAGTTTGAATCGTTGTAGTATAGTTTCAAACCAGATAGTTTTTATATTTATCAGATGCTGTATATGAGAATGTTTCCGAGTACGAACAGCTGCAAGAGAACACGAAGGATACCAGCACTTACAGTCACTTGGTTACGGCAACCAGTCCAAGTTAGAGACGACTG
Organism: Saxidomus purpurata; assembly: GCA_022818135.1. Classification (NCBI taxonomy): domain Eukaryota; kingdom Metazoa; phylum Mollusca; class Bivalvia; order Venerida; family Veneridae; genus Saxidomus; species Saxidomus purpurata. The sequence continues at coordinate 15,971,045 of JAFMSR010000019.1, forward strand.
TCTGATCCCAGCGAAAAGGGCAACCTAGACTGTTTATGAAATCATACAAACATATACTTATATAATTATGCTTCATTTACAGTATATATTGTTTATGTTTTTAAGTTCATGTTCAACGCATGCACGGATAACATAAACACACTACCCATCAAATGCTTACCTCGGTTTAGATTGTGTAGTCATTTCAAGTAGTAATTCTTTTATCTGATTTCAGTGTTTTTTATAAATGATCTTTAGGCTTGCGATCTATGAAGCACCAACTAGTAAAGGATTAATTGCACTTCTTATATCATAAATAAAGATAGTATCAATACATCATCAACTCACGAGTGTCGTACACATGATAAGCAAATCGAGTTTTTCCAAATGATTAGCGAGGAAAGTAAACAAACAAATTGACGTACATTTATGATATTTATACAGTAACTGTACAAATGTATTAAATACATACATTATTGCTGCATTAAATGAAATCTGTAAATATATTCCTGACTTTTCTTGTGCTTACATCTAAAACACAGTTACAACCGTGTATTTTATGTATTTATACTGACTTTTCCTCTCAATGAAAATGAAAGAAGTGGATATGATAGGTTTATTGTTAGCTTTTATGTTGTAGCTAGACTTTCATTTACATACCTCTTTACGTTTGTTCTATACAATTATCTATCTTAATAACACTTTTTATCATTCAATCGATCTTGGTATTCCATGCCATATATCCATTTATGGACATTCACTCTTGTATGCATTTAAATTTTACGTTACTGTTGCTCCTTTTTAGCATATCAGATTTCCGTGAATGCGTTGCTGGTTCCCTGTTGGTAATGGCTCTAGTTATTCATTGAACTTGAAACATTACCGTATTAATGTATGCTTTGTGTTACTGAATTGTCGCATACACGAAAGGAGATGTCGTTCAGCTGCAGCATTCGTCTATGTATTGCATGTAGCCGTTTCTTCTTAAAGCACGTCACCTTTGATGTTGTTAGTATAAAATTACATGTACATGTATACTAACAATACAAAGGTAGTAACTAAGAAGGAACTACTACATGTTTGTACTGTTTAGTAGATGTTTTGACCATAGTTTTAAATTACTAACCTTTAAATATTATTCCCTGTCAATCTTGTTGGCAAAATATTAGATGATATAACTTACACCGTTTGCAATTACATGCATCATATTTGTTATGAGCTGTTGGTTAAAAAATAGCACACATTAACCTTTTTTTTTTAAAATGAATTAATAACATCAACGGAAAGGGTACCTGAAATCGGACCTTTAACTGTAAGGTAAAAAAGTGAAACATTATATCGGTTAATGTCAGCTGCTGCTACTTCACGAAAATGACTGTTCAAGTTTGTCTTATCTTGTAGAAGGATTAAAATAGTAATACACATATGCTGTATTCACCAGTGCCATTTGTTATTTCATGATTAATGAAAAAATTATAAAAGCCGCAGTGGCGCAGGGCAGGCGCGTACGCCTCAGGATCGGAGGGTCCCGAGCTCGATCTCACCCGAGCCACGACGGTTGTGTCCTTGGCAAGACACAGACATTTTTACATCGCCTCTCCTACTTCGGGATTGATTTCATATGGAATTTATCTCAAGAGCGATTAATCTAAGTTGTCATAACCTATTTCGCAATCGTGAATAAATAAATTTATATAAATTAAAATATCACGAGAGCTGTTTATGTCCCTTGGTTGACAAAGCAATCGTGTAACTCAAAGTGATTCAATTTTCACTTTGCCGCGCTCCTGAAAATATTAAAACTGTATCACTCTTCGTTTAGATGTATTCCATACCCACCCAAAACAAACAGATATCCTCTATAGACTAGTGTGTGTGTTTTATCTAGTTTATAACATATTCTACTAAAGCAAAGGAACGTTTTATTTTTCAAAAGTATATTCAATTACATGTACCTTAGATCTTTTATTTTGGCATTATATAGAACGTGATTGATGAGATACAATAATCGTACTGTTGTAGAATGTTTCAGCTAAGATAACTTTGTCAAAGCAGTCAAAACTTATTTCCACTTATTGCAATAAGAGTTCTTCTTTTTAATAAAAACATGTGCAATTACTGTAAACCAATCAATACTTATATATCAACGGCCGCAGGAATAAGAACACCATTTCAAAACGAATGTGGAGTTGGTTGCAAGAATAACATGTGTTACAAAATTACCGGTGAGTGTAACCGTGTTTGGGGCTTTCAGGGTGAAAAACGTGACCGGTGTGTGCATAGGGTGTACGGCACGCATTGTAGCATCTCTTGTTCTGCACGTTGCTCAAGTACCAACTGCAAGAATAACTGTGATTGTTATATTGTAGGTCTGGATTTACAGGACACAAGTGTGGCCAGCGGATTTCTAGGATATACGGTGCGAATTGTAACAGTCTATGTCCGTCAAGTTGTTTAGATAAAAAATCTTGTTCAATGAATGGTTATTATTGTTCTTGTAAGTCCGGGTTTACTGGATGAAAATGTGTTCAATGGGAAATGGTACATTTTCCAAAAATTGAGATATCCCATGTCCTTATTATTGCAGATATCATAATTGTACACGCAATTAGTATTGATATAAAGGTTGTAAAAAAGGATTTTCCAGAAGTAATTGCAAGACGAAAATTATTGGTCCAACAACAGTCAAGCTATTCCTATAAAATACATATCTTGTTCTTCGTTCGTAACCTGTAATTTGTGCAAGGAAGGCCTTTGGGGCACATTTAGGCAAGAGAAATACAACATACAGTGTAATGGAAGTGTATGTGATAAGGTAACTGGTAATTGTATAAATAAATGTATATCTGGTGTCTGAGGTAGACTGTCTAATCCATGCTCTCCAAACTGCAAGGATAACATGTGTGACAGTCATGACGGTACATGTAACGTAAGATCCACGCCATTGATTTTTTGTTTATCTCAAAGTTAAGGTTTGCCTGTACCAATTCATTTTCCTTGAACACTTACTGAAAGCTGATAACAGTGCAGCGTTGAAAACAGTTTGACTCAGTGCATTTCCCTTTAATACACTCCTCATAATCTTAGTAGTTGTTAATATGGCTACTGGCAAAATGGCTGGTGAATTCGTTGAAATATGTTGTGATAACGTTGATATGGTGCGATTTTGATCAGACGAGTAGTCGTAGACTTGGATTTAAAGTTTGGAATGTACTTTACCAGGTTTTCAAACAGCATGCTATCCTACATGTATCTGATATTGGTTAACCCCTTTTTACATCATATATATATATCTAAAAGGTATGTATTTAAACCTCAATATATCTCATTTTCATGAAAAAGACAAACCTATTGGTCTTCTTTTATGTATATATTTACTATATGGCGATTCCCTGGTACATATATCATCTTTTTTGTAGCAGGTAGTATTCTAAATGTTGCAGCAAAAAGTTCTGACTAAAGCTTTTTTGGTATTTCTACAACAATG
>JAFMSR010000019.1:15975010-15996769 GCA_022818135.1 Saxidomus purpurata
TGTTTGGAACAGACATGTGTCGTCTGTATTTGATTTGTGTCACAGTGTTGACAACGCTTATTTCCTTGTCTGTCTGTGTTTTCTCCAATAGTACTGATACCGCACAAAATAGCCCACTTTTCTCTGCTCCAGTTCTATAGAAGAATATAGAAATGAATTGTAAATTATTTTCTTTCATTAACAACTGTCTAGTAACCTTTTAATATAATTAATAAGACGAATTTGATCAACATGAATCCACTGATACGTATTCCATACTGTAGGCATGTATTGTTGTAGTCAATATTGTTGTGGTTACATTTTACACGTACCACGTACAGTGGTGCTCACGTATAACTTTGCACACGGAATGAACGAGATACTCGCAAACGGAATGTACGATGACACACGATAACTGACGAATAAATCATGAATGAGGAGTGATAAGAACGATACGATACACGATTCCCGATTAACGAAACAAGAAACGATTATTCGATTAACTTGGACATTTTCGTTTGCTTAACAACAATATTATTAAAAGATGTGTAATTACAATGTACATGTTATTAAATAATAAAAACCTTGAACATACTCTTAAAGTCCTTATTTATGGCTAATTTAAAGGAACCCAAAACTGAAGATAAGAATAATAAATGGTTGAATAGCAGCACACATACTAATTATAATAAAACTCTAATTTCATATCACACCTACAAATTAAGTGTTGCACGTCTGCCAATTTCCAGACTGTCAGAATATTTCAAAGCTGTCATATGGAAAAGTGAAAGAAATTGGGATCGAAGGTGTCATAATTAAACACCCGTGTGACCCGCATACTACTTAGAACGTTTCTACTGATGTTGGCACTTGGTCTTAAATACCTAGACGTAGAAAGTTCGTGCACATTTAATAAAATAGAATTGCTAAACGCGTGTGCAAATTAGATTATACTTTATATTGGAATTAGTCGTGGTTGGAAAAACGTTCAAAGGTAAGCGTTACTTTTTATGTTGAACATATCTTTATATCTGGTGTAAATCTTGCACGATATGCAGGACATATACTTTCGTTTAAACCGGAAGTCAACATCTCTTTTTTTCACAAATATCATCTCGTCAGAAAAATAAAATAATGTAGCAGATAGTTTAGCTAATGGAAATAGTTATTTTTCTATTCCATCAATAGTTCTTAATAATTTAATCAAATAATACGCGTTTAGGCTAAACGTTCTACACGATATGACGTCCGCACTATCTCGGACCATTTTTATGTCATTCTTATCGTGCAACGTTCATCGCATGGAACAAACAATGTGTTACACGATACAGATCTAAATGTTGCACGAAAAATGCACGAACGATAAACGAACGACGAATGTAAACGGAATGCACGATACACGAACGTTACACGAAAATTTTGCAAAGTTACACGTTAGCACCACTGCACCCAAAACTTTATCGTTTTAATACAAGACACTATACGGACATACCTCCTGAAATCTGAGATCAAATATTCAATTCAATTGAAATTTATTCAGGCATAAGACAATATACATTATATGTTTACAAATTATATGTAGACAAACAATTGTTGCTAAAAGATTGTTATGGAAGTAACTAGAACGATAAAATTACTGTTGTTTTGTGCCATTAAATAAATAAAAACAGTATTGCCCTTGATCTTATGACGTACATATTTACAAAAAGGAACAATTGATAGCAAAAATATCACATTACGTATAGTTAACGTATCTTTTATTGTTCAAAACGATAGCTGGATTTAAAAATGTAATTATAATAGTAAATGAATTTTGTCCTGAATACTTCCATAGCACAATTTCAGATACATAAAACTGAAAATGTAACCAGATACAACCTGCATTACTATAATAAAAGATCAATGGTTTCTCTCTGGCGTGCATATTTGAATGAGTATTTTAAACTTCTTGTTTGGAACGTTGTTTGTTTCTGATTTTCTTAATGTCATACGGGAGATTATTCCAATCATGCATGGCATTAAAGTAAAAAGTATCTGTTTCAAAACGTTTTATGTTAGGACCAATAAAGTTGCCTAAATATGGTTCTGTTGTGAATGGATGACACTTCCTAAAAGTTTTGATTGAGGTACATTTGTGCATTACCATGGAAATATTGAACGCATGCTGAGCCTTAGTTGATTTAACCTGTCATCGACCCTTAAAACTTTTGACGACTTCCAGAGTGTCACATGTTACATTGGTTCTGGGAGGCATATTAAGTATGATTTTGAGTGACCTGTAACCGGCACTGCAGTGACATTGTCAATAGAGAAGTACTAAGAGAATAGAGATGTAAATAATTAAGTCTGCTTTGTATTATTGGCAAAACTAAAACTTAAAATATCCAGGCAATGATACATTTTTGTAATTCAAAATTAAATCATTTTACAAGCTGCTGTATAGAAACATTGTATTTTGTTCACTATTGAATTGGTTAAGCATCATTTTAGGTGAACTAATAAAGGTTAAATTTGGAAATATCTACATTTATACTTTGACTATACACATGCAGTTTGTTCAAGGCAATGCAAAGTTAGGTTTAGACGTTGCCTTGATAAAATACTTAGTGGTTTTTTCCTAGAAGTATAACTTACAGGCAATGCACGAGTATTGGACCTTCTTTTTCACCATCACAGTACTTCAGCTCTATGTCTCTAATAAACTGTACAAACTTTCCCGGGTCTTCAGGGAGATTCGTCTTGTCGTCCCATTTTGTAAACCGTATATGCTTTACTGTAATTTCTTCCGACTAGAAGATAACGCATGAAAGAGTGCAGAATGAAATTATTCAAATCTAAATAAAGAATGTTCATGGAAATAGATCCATATGATTTCTCTACATGAATTCATTTTAAATTTAGTATTTCATACAAATACCTTTCAGTTAACACTATTTGCAGGGCAAACGTTTATGCATACAGCTGTAAAATTTTTTTTGGACAAACAGAATAACCTTTGAAATATGTATTTAAAATAACATATTATGTTCATGAACTTACTTTTCTATATAATTTTAAAAGTAAAATCGGTTTGTCGTAAACTTACTTTTCTATGTGATATTTTCAATTGTCTAAATATATATTGATCCGTCTTTTCTACGGGTTCAGATTTTACTGTAAACATGCCTTTCTTCAGTGTTTGGTTATCGGCTGGATAATAAGCTTCCACATTCTAAAAGAAGAAAATTTTATCAATGTCGAAATTACTCATCGTACTCTTTGTTAAACCAATTATTTTTTCATATGATTTTCAACATATGCATGATGTAAGGTACTGCCAAATGTTTTGAAATGTAAAAAAGAATAAATAATATTGAAAATAAATAATCGGTCCTTAGAATATCTCATCAAAGAAGCCTTTAAAGAAAGAACGATTTATAAATTGCGCTTGAATGAATGATAAAAAAATAAAAACTCATATATTCGGGAACTACATGTATATACATACGGAAACATGGTAGATACAAAATGTACAACTATAGCATAGAATAAACTTCTACAGAACTTACGTCCTGTTTTGTCACATGTGACTCCATAGCAATGATGCAAGTCACGTTCTCCTGGACAATTAACACAAGGAAGTCGTCGAGTGTATCAGGCATAGGGGTCTGTGCAACTATGTAACGGTTAACTGATTTGAAACTCTGAAAACAAGTTCAGTATATTTTGTTTCATTTAGTATAATTGAGACGATGCACGTAAACATGTCTGAATCGTATATACTGACATTTATATTTGATTCTTAAAAAAACTTAAAAAAAAAAGAATTATCAAGTATTTAATAAATGCCAACTTAAAGTGTGCTTTAGATTTCATTTAGCTTTATACTAGTATCTGTATGCCTGAATGAATTAAATTGTCTTTGTTCATGTTATAGATCTACATGATACACATGTAGCTGGATCATAAAATAACGGGTTCACTAACTGTCGTTATCTTGGAATTATGCTGTCTTAGCAAGCGAGTCAAAACTTTCGGCAATCAACAGAGAACAGACTGTGTAGTTGACATTTTATCATGGTCGTATATCAAACTCTTTTACATACGTGCCAGACGCGTTGTTTAAATATATGTTTGAAAACACGAAAGTACTTACATTAATATATAGTGCATTAATGTAATCTGTAGAGCCTAGATTTCTGTCAAGGTACAGTCGTGGTCTATTGCGGTCTCCTGTAACAGAAAAACATCGGTACGTATAATATACTTTTATGTCCAATACAGAAAGAATAATTTTTATATTGTTTTCATATTTTCAGACAAAACAGATGTTGAGTTTCTCTAAAGTGTCAACGACACTTGCATTGCATGTAAGTTAAGAAGAAAATAGGAAGTTTTTTTATCTATGGTTCATTTGAAACCACGACAAAATCCGTTGGTGCCATAATACTTTTTGTATGTTTCATTAGAATATTCCGCAACATATGCCAAAAATTCTCTTTTCTTACCAGGAATATCAGCTCCCTTTCTATTCTTATTGATAAGTGTTTCATTTTTATTCACAGCCTCGATCTCATCGTCTGGGCAACTTTCGACTGACGCTTGCAGTTTCTTAAATGTCACAATACCATATAAGTTAAACAAATGAAATCGTTAAATTATGTGATTAACCAAATTTCTAAAATGAATAATTGAATATTAAACAATGTATAAATTACACATAAATTAAACATTTAAAAAAGTGTTTTTCAACAATAGAACCGACTTTCTAAAAGTTAAAAATTGATTTTGATTATTGTAAAAGAACGGATGCAAAGGTGATAACCTGAAAGTTTTCTGCAAGATAGGCATGTGTATGTATGTTCATATATTCACTGAACTTTGTAGCTTCTACAGCTTTACTGTTAAAGGTCAGAGTGTGGACAACAGCGTTGTGGAGGTACCGGTACTGTTCCTGTTTGTGTAAAATAAAACAAAATCATTAATGATTGAACGATTAAGTTGGTTTTGTCTGTCAAATACATTAATACACAAATGCAGTAACGTGTAAATTCACGTCATTATAAAGACAAATAATAATGCGTAAAAATATACAAAACTATTTCATGATTCCTCCCAAGAGCTGGGAACCAATGCACCTTAGGAAAAAGTTTAAAATGATGAATTTTACCAAACACCACATAAAACAAACCCTAACTTACGAGGGAAAATCCATTGATTCATGTCAAGTTTACCCATTCATGCCCCGTATGAACTCACGATAGAATATATAGCTTTTCTACAATACTACTTCTCAGAAGAATAAGTTATTGTTTATAGCATCGCATCATCATATGGCCTAATAACATTTAGGTCTGAATAATAGTCTATCGAGTCATTTATAGTTTCATCCGTCTGTTTACTAGCTGTCTTGGCAAATTTCCGTCATTTATGTTAATATGCATTGTACATTATAAGTTGAAATATATATGGTTAGTTATAATAAGTAGGGTCGAAAGCATAACAATTTCTGTTTGCATCAATATTTTTGTTACATATAAAGAAGGAACATCCCTGGATACTTTACATCAACACAGCGTATTTATATCATGTGTGAAAATGGGTAAGAGGCGAGTCAAAATGGAATACTATAGGATAGTTCACTAAGTTAAAGCTTTAAGATATTAACGTGCAAACATTCTATACTTGGTCTCTAGTTCCTGAAAACCTGTCGCATAGAAACACTAGGTCTTTACATCCTATTAAAGACCCTTCTTATACGTTATACTTCTGAAGAAATTTAAACAGTTTAACCTACTGAGTCTTTAAGATGAAATGAAAATTTTCAAAAAAGTAACATACAGCAGTTTGCACCATATTAACTCGCTGCTCTCTCAGATTTCTGACGCAAGCGTAAATGTCGACCCCACCCTCGACCTCACCTTCTATTGTAAGACTGTCTAATGCTATGTAAGTGCCAGTTCTGCCTATACCAGCACTGAAAATAATAAACAAACTTTACTGAGATACGTGTGTATTGCAAAATATTTTGACCATTGGAGACTGTAATACTGTGTGTCTTGATAATAATCTTTAAATGTTAACAAGTTGAGAAAAAGCCATTGATACATTATTTTGATTTTAAGAACACAACTGGATCTATGGAATACTGTCGGACAATAACAAATCCGACAAAAGGGTTGCTTAAGACTTAGTTATCATGAACCAACTTGAAACTGTATAATACGGTATTTTACTGACAAGACATATTTATAAATACATGCTTACAACTGATTCGGTAAAACAAATGTCAAATCAATATAGTGCATTTGTTTAACTGTAACACAAATTACCAATTGTTAGGGGCCTTTGCTTAAGATAAGTGAGCGTATTGCTGAATTGTTATCATTGCAAACTTATAATGTCATTGCCAACCATTCATTACCTGCAGTGCACGATTATTGGCCCGTCTAATTTCGTCTTAATACTGTTAACCCTCTGGCGAAATTCTATCAAACTAGTAACATCATCAGGAATTCCTTTGTCCGGCCAAGCTGTGAAGTGAACTTGAACGATGGATCTTTTTTCTGAACCCTGTAGCATAAATATTACACTATCATATGTACGCATATATATGCAGCATTGAACTTTAGTAAGCAAAAGTATAATTTAACATTGCATGACAGTATAGAAATTATTGTTTATTCATAGGAGAACAAAACCATTAAAAACTAATTCCGGAGGGACAATATTTTTACCTTTTCAGCGACAAAGGATCTGACAGTATAATCAGCGTAAACTGCTTCACTTTTACAAGTGACTTGCACATTGCCATATAACTCACTAAAGTCTTTGTCAGGCCAGTACTGGTCACACTTTGGTACCTGAGATATAAATGTTATATGTGCTAAATAAAAGTTTAATCTATTTCTTGTGATTTGTAGGTTTTGGAAAGACATAAATAGCTGTTACCTTATGAGTAACATTGGTACTGAAAACACAGTTTTGCAATATCTAAAACTATAAATGAAGATATCATGAAAAGTCTCGAACTAGTGTCGTTTGGAAAGACTGTGGATATAGTTATTGGCCGCATCATTTATTATAACACCGTAAATGACGAAATTTGATTGTCCTCGTATTTTGATTAGTACCGCTCACCAGCATAATTAATTTCTTATAACAAAAGCTTTTAATGTATGTATTTAAAAGTTTGTATAAACTTTAGATCTGACGAAAGGGAACAGAAAGCTTACCCCTGCCTCAGAAAGCTTTGTTAGCATGACGATTTTGCCAACTTGTTCTTGCCACACCATTTTCCAGAATGCGGACATATCACCCATATATTTGTTTGTCGGTCCTAATATAAACATTAGTTAAACGTTTTCAAAGCAAGTCTTTAAACAGAACTCTAACTCTTTCTTTAAAAACACATTATTCTAAATATATTAATTACATAACTTCTACTTCTAGGTGAGTCATGAAATATCATTGACAATAAGTAAACTGTAAAATAAAGTAAAGAACGAAGTAAATAATTTCAGATTGATGATATACTATTACATGATACACTTCATGTACCTATAGATGCAATATACGCTCGTCTCTTTACGTATCCCTGAAATCAAAAACACAAATTAAAAAACAGAGAAGTCATTGTATCGCGCACCATTTATACGAAGGAACAGGACTACACGCATATAGGATATGTCCATAAAGTCAGCACTATCGCTCAATATTCATGATGTGAACAAAAGTTATCAAATCATAGATTTGTTTTATTAAAGCTAAATCGTTTTTGAAAAATGTTGATCATTATTGTAATGGCCGAGATAATGTACATGTAAGCGTTTACTAGTAAACTTAAGTTATCCTAAAATTATTGCATAAAATAGAAAAAAAATTTGAATATAAAAAAACTCTTACGGAACAAACTATGGACACTTACGTCAATGTAACTGGCGTTGATATAATCGGAGTCTCCATCTTTCAGGAAAACTCTTGTATCATCATCTGTGAGTCAATGAGGAAAAATATCACACTAAGATCATGAAGACTCAAGCATCTATTTTATAGCAAAAAGATAGAGAAGTAGGTGTTATGGGCAAATAACAGAATTCATTTTATGTATTGGGGCAATATAAAAGGAAAGGTCTGTGGACACAATTCGAGGCCGAAATTATTGCAAGGAATGCGATTTTAGTACTCTTTGAATTGCAGTATCTGAATATTTGTGGACGATTGCTTTGACTGCATTTGTCTTAGAGTATTCGTATTATAAATCAGCTTTCGTAATTAAATTTATATAACTCATTTGTATAGAAAAGAGTCAACCATTTTGTAAGGAAAGACTCTATGAAGAAATGTAGCTAAGTTTGTACATCAAGTATCGAAACAGACGTAAAGTAACATGTCTTTTGACACCTTTGTCATTACAATATTGTAAGGGGAGTTACTCCTCCTGTAGTGATATAGATGCTACTATTCAAGTATAGATAACTGAGACTGACAAATGTCTGAATCAAACATGTTTAAGTGTTAGTAAATTGTTAATCTTTAACACTTTCTTCTTTAATATCTTTCTTAAAGAAAGATTATATTAATTGCAACCAATGTTGCCTTGTGTGCGGTAGCATATTTGCATGTTTTTAAACATTATCGCAATAAAGTGTTTGTGCATTGCGTTTGAAGTGAAATTTGGGTACATTCAAGTAAAACATTAAAGGTGCACTCTCTACATTTAACAGATTATATCATCTAAACATAAATTATGTGTTCAATGAACGTAAAATGATAAATAAATACAATTTTGCAGAACAACATACATATATCTAAAAATGCTTCATTTTAGCACACCCGTTCAAAGTAGAGACCTTTTGTAATTATCCGCTACTCGCCCTTTAATTGTACAACAACAACTTTACAAAGAGTATTGAACGGTTACGGTACTGTAACATGCATGTATATTAAAACCCTGATTTTACCGATAATGACTGAAATGTTTAGCTTTAACTGTTACATGTACGTGAAGTAATAATGCTTAAAAGTATTCAAGTATTTATATTTTTGAAGTAACTTCGTTCAACACCACTTGTAGGGAGTGTCTCTTTAAATAACCAGTGGACAATTTCTTTCCTTTCTTATTTTAAGAATTGTGAGAATACCTATGTTCTGTATCTGAATATCTGTACCAACAGGTATTTACTTTGGGCTTGTTACTTACATGGATAAATGCCTTTGTATCTGTTCTTTGGTACATTTTTCCTTTTCTGAGATTCTGTAAATGGTTTGATGAGGCCTAGGGGTAGTTGCTGAAATGTATATGACATATTATTTTAGTTTTTAGTCAGAGAACATGTGTAGATAAAAGTCAACAGTCATTTTAATGATACATGTGTACATTATTTTCCTTATGCTAACTTTAGTTGATCGATTTCAAATGGGTTCACTATCTTCAAACAATTTCGTAGTAAACATGCACTGATTGTCATTACTAGCTAGTCTAGAGTAAAAGTGTAATGATAACAAGTATTTCTTCTGGTTTTCGTGTGAGTAGCCCGAGGAATTGTATTTGCAATTGCCAAAATGCGTGATCACCTTTCAAGAGAAAATATTTAGTAACAAAATAATCAAACTTTTTTTTGGATCGATATTAAAACTACATAGCAGTGCATGAAACCCAAATAACGAATAAACGATGCTGACATCAAACGGTTTAATAGTATTGACATTTTTACGTATGTTATTAACAGTCGCATGATTTCCGTTTAAATTTATGTGAGTGTATTGGTGATTGGTAATTTCTTGCAAATTTATATTCATCATTACCGTAGTAACTTGTAACAATGAGGTTTTTCTTCCTCAGATTCACCTTCAGTGTGATACAATGTACATGATCTTTGCTTCATATATACTTAAGTTATACGTTTTTATAGCTGTTTTAGTATACATTTGTACATGACGGGTTCATACCACCAATAACGATATATCAAATGTAAGATGTTACTAGAAATTCTTCCGCGAAGTCCTCTTTTGTCTTCGTTGAAACGAAATCTGCAAGCTTATCTAATAGTATACGTCGCTTTTTAACAGCTGTTGCAGTATAATGTGTATCTGCAGCTTCAGATTCATAGATGCAAGAGCCTCCTGTCTGTGCCATCTGCAATGAATTATCACAATTTCAATTTTAATATAAAATGTCTTTATTTTGTTTTAATGTCAAACATTTGAATAAAGAGTTCATGTTAGCATTTCATAATTTTGATTCAGTATTTTACCATATATTCCTTTGAAACTATTTTTATTTGCAACCTTATCCCAAGATAATTATACCAGTTTTACTTTTATTACACGTGATATGTAAAATTAAAAATAGTGAAAGTGTTCCTGTGCGCTTTGTACTTTAGTTAAGTAACCAACAGTCATTGAAAAATCATAAATCGAATAAATTATGCAAATTTAACTAATTTATTGCGAGTAAAAAGCTTCTATTGAATATGTTGGAAAACAACCTGCAGTGTTACAAACCGTTTTACTTTCCCTAAATTCAATATGTTTAAGATCTTCTTCAATTTCAAGTGCCGATTCAACAAACTGTCTGACATTTTCTTTAGCTGCTGTCTGTTGTGAGTATCTCACTACTGCGTTTTCGTAAACTGCTGCACTGTCACCCTTAACCTTGTCATGATCTGGATTATTTACAGTTTTGGTTTCAGTGGTTTCTCTGTGCGACTTGGATTCCGGAACACTACTCTTTCGTTTGTTCGGCTTTGCATACTTTGCACCTAAATAAATAATATAGAGGAGCACGACAGAATATCAGGATAGTGTACAAACTTTAATATTTCAACAATAAGCGGTGGCCGTCCGGTTAGCACAATGGTTATTGTGCTCCCATCTCACCAATTCAACCCGGGTTCGATCGTTCTCCTGCGTTGTAAGAAAGATAGTAAGTGGCCACCAGATCGGACAGGAGGGATTCTCCGGGCTCTCCGGTTTTCTCCAAGTAAGGTCACCATACACCAACACCTGTGCGGTCGGTTGAAACGTTCGCGAAAGCTTATGTTTGCTGTTATTTGTATCTTGCCGACTTTAAATAAAGATTTTTATTATTATTGTTATTATTTTATGGTTATAGTAGCGGTTAAAGACATCGGGTAGGCAAAATGACTATAATGAGCATCTGTTAAACTGATATTTAGATGTCTATTTTTTTAGACAACCAAGGAGTAACGACGTAACTTAAATAGATACTGTATTTGCAGAAATATACTATACACTATATTGTATTGATATATTTGATAGCTGTGCAAATTACTTATCAAAAAGTTCACTTTGCCTTTCTCTGCTAGTTGTCAGGTTTGACAGTATATACTTTAACTTAAGACACTAACTGTTTGTCTTTATCGTATGACATTGCAAACTATGTCTGCGTTTCGGGAGCCTTATAAAAACTAAATGAAGATAGAAATATCATACTATTTTGCCACAGGTGAATATTTACTCTAAAGAGAGAAAACCAACATTTTAGGGCCACAAAATAATTTAAATAATAATTTCGACGCCATTTTACATTTAGAGATGTCAACAACTTTAGTATGTTATCGTTATAAATACCGGTATCGTTCTGCTCTATCACACGTGTACCAGTTAACATTTCACTGTAAGTAACTGCAGCAGTGGCATTTCTTCCATTCGTATCAACCCTGTCTTCTTTTTTACTGTTTCTCCGCCTACAAGGTATCAGACATTTTATGGACAACACTCTTACTGCACATTTATTATGAAGTTTGTAACGTTTGCAATGCACTGATGGAAACGGTATAACGATAAATCTTCGGTTGAAATAACTACACGTTTTCCATAGAAATACGCTTGCATTATTAATTTCGTAATCAAATCAAATGCATTTCAAGTGTTGATGTCTTACCGTTAAGAGTATATTATCCAGGTGTACTTTCATTCCTAAACAGATGATTACAACTTACTTTTTGAGCACATTCAGCACTATAATCACTGCAATGATAATCAATATGAAAGGCAAAGCTCCCACGGCTGCTCCTACCGCCGCAGTGGTCGTGTCTTCATCTGTACCGCTCTGTGATAGTACTATATATTGATATACAATTATGTAAATAAGTTAGGAAAACATAGTACATAGTCATAATAAACAAATATGACTTAGTCTTTAACAGGTGTTACGTTAAAATTGGTAGTTTAACTTTCAAGTATCGCATACTCTATCTGTATTATTCGAAACATGAGTCTCTGAGTAATATAAATTAGTTACTTCATGTATGACATTTTACTTCGTGTACTTATATTTGTTAATGAACTCAAACAAGAAAGTTGTGTTATATTTGTCAGTATAATGTACAATGTTTAACAATCAACCGAAATAAAGTTAATTATTGTTGCGGATGGATCGTCTAAAAAGGATAATAAGAACAACATATGTTTCAATCGTGAAATCTAAATTTTAAGTATCAAGTTAATGTGAATCTATACTTAAAGTTAAATTGATTGAACAATCCTTGTAACATACTTTGTTACACAAGTTTATAAATAATCTACGAGTTTTTGTATGAAACTGAATCATCATCATTTGTCAATTACTGCTGGTTTTATTTGAACCTTCTTTCGACACATTAGACCTATATCATACAAAAGTAAATGCTCACCTGCAGTACAATTTGAACCTGAAAATCCCTTCTTACATCCATGGAAGCATTTTCCTGTCGCTTTGTCGCATGTGTTATATTCACAGTTCTTGCTACATTTCCTCTCACACGTGTTTCCATGGAATCCATTTTTGCATCCATGTATGCAGTTTCCATTTCCGTCATGGCAACTTCTCCCAGCCATGATGTCTCTATTACAGTTAACAGAACATTCTTTGTTACAAGCTTCTCCAAAGAAATTGTCAACGCATCCGTTTATACAATAACCTGTTATCCAGTTGCATGTATTGTTAATACAGCTCCTACTGCAATTCTTTTCACAATGTGAACCATATTTCGTTGGAGTATTACACCCGGTAAGACATGATCCGTCATCTACAGCGCATATAATTAATCCATTTGTGGCATCGCAATTGATGCTACAGTCCTTAGAGCAATCTTTTAAATATTTTCCATCTCTACAAGCAGAACATTCTCCATTGAGCTTGTTGCATTTAAGACAATTCCTATCGCAATACCGGTAACACTTATCACCCTGAAGGCTGGAAATACATTTACAATAGCCGGTAATTATGTCACATTCGCCATTCTCGCAACCAAGGCCACACTTATTTTGGCACAATTCCCCGTATTTCCCTGTTTCACACTTGGTACAATTATTGTATGATGTGCATGCTTTACAAGCTAAATTGCAACTTTCACTACAATCTTTGTGATCTCCGTTATATTTGCCATCTTTACAGTAATTGCATATTCGATCTGAAGTACAAGACTTACACGTGTCCTTGCATGAATGACGGCAATCGGAATAAAAATATAAGTTGTTCTGGAAACCGTTGTAGAATCCATCTCTACATTTGGTACATGAACTTACATTCTCACATTCCAAACAATTAGTCATACAAGCATCTGTGCACCTTTTTCCGTAATATCCATCGATACAACCATCCATACAATTGTTCTGATACCCGTTATAGTACTGACACCGATCAGTTTTACAGCATTCGCAACTCTTGCATTCATAGAGAGCAGTAACTGAAATATTTTACTTGTTACATGTAATCGATATTGTCCCGTCAGTGCAATATAGACACACGACATTGATACAAAATGTTTTCAACAATATACTGTTTAAAGTGGTATTACCCTTTAAAGTGACCAGCTTAATTAAAAGAAAACATTAATGACTAATTTATGTTTATTGAAAAATCAATATTGCCAAAGTTATAGCAAAACTATATGTCTCTGTATCGTTATTTTGTTCTCAGTGTCTATAGAGAAAACCAATTAAGATCTGTTTTGAGTATCCTAGTCAAAAATATAAAACCCACCCTTTATATTAATGTCTTTCAATAAGAGAAATAGCTCTGCTTGATTCAATGTTTATATGTCATCAAAGCATTTACTGTATTTTAAGCATTGTTTTTAAATTAACCAAATGGAAATTGTAAAGGGTACTGTAACTTTAAAGAAAGAATACGTTTAACTTAAGGAGATATGAGCGTTTCTGTGCGCTTGCGCAAATAAACAGTTTGACATTACCTATTAATTTGCTGAACTGGGTACGATTACACCTTAATTCAAACAGTTTTATATTTGCAATTATAGCAATGGCCGCTATATCGCAACCTTGCGTAGTTTTAGCTGACGGCATAAGACAGGGTCACGTTAGTTTCAGGTTCATTATATAGGGAGTTTCATCCATCGGATCTGATAATGGTCGTTAGAGACAGGATCCCGCATTTTTATTATGTATTATGTTTACACACTGGTATAGTCGTTGTGTCTGGATGTGGTCTGTGATAATTTATCGCTATACTCCTGGGGAGGACTTGGCCGATTGATAAGTTTAATCTCCTTCTGGTATATCAAATCAAATAATAGAAACACTGTAGAAACGGTTCATGAAGTTTAATTCATGTATAAATCTCAACATGCAACTATAAGCCATACGAAATGTACCAGAAAATAATAATATCAAGTTTACACTGATCACTTTACTTGAGAAAAACTCTAGTTGTTCACAAGATATCAGGTGGTATTAGAATCGTCAGAAAAATTGATATGAACATAGAGTACGATATTGGCTTTCCATACTTAAACTATAAATACTTGTGTAAGACTACTAATCGCTGTAATATAGCCCAGACTCACGAAATAAGACGCGGTTCACCATCTAATAGCTTGTAAAATATTGATTACATATGTCCTGCACTATGACCATTGAGGCTTTCCATAACTTCTGTAGATAAGATTGCATAAGTCCTTGGTTGACATTTACTGTTTTTATAAAGGACAGATGATATATTTAATTCAGTAAAAGTGTTGCTCTAAAACAAAAGTTCCATAAGGCTTCTAAATCAGTTTTACAACAAAATGTGCTTACACTATTGAAATTCATGCTGATGAAAAATTGAGAAATGCTCTGTAAAAATAAAATGAGCTCTCAAGCTAAGTTCTCAGCAAGGAATGAATTGAATTGGTCACAAACCAAGCCCCTTTTTACTAGCAGAGATAAATGACCAAAAAAGTGGTCAAAAGTGGTTAACATGGAAAATCGATAAAATTGAAAGGTTATTGACCAATTCGGTCACAGTGACCAAAATAAGTCACAGTGATCAAGTACCAAAAATGGTTACAAAGTCAGTTTTACAAGGAGAAACTTGCTGAGTTTTTCAAAATGGCTTCTTATACAATAACATAATGGTATGCAATGAAAAATATGTACCAGGGGGTAAATCTGACACTAGATGAAGACTTATACTGTCAAGTTCATTACTAAATGGTAAGTTCCCGGTTATTACAATAGCTCATAAGTTCAAAGCCTGGTACATGTAAGCCCCATGTTTTTCTTCATTTTTTACTTGTCTGAATGACTTCGATATCATTATGCAAAAAGAAATTGAAATTGAAAATTGTGTTGCTTTTTTTGTTAAAAGATCAGATTGAAAATAACAAACTTTTATGGGTTATTTCAATATCATAAAACTCTCTAAAAAGCGTGGTGACATATAATTTTCTTTGTTTTCTTTTTGTTTTAAAACATGTACACTATTATTTAAAATAGTAAAACAACTTCGAAAAATAATGATTTGATATTAAAAGCGCTCATACCTCCTTAAAGCTTAGACATTTCCGCTAAACTGCAAAGGTTCTAAGCAAAATGACAATATGATCAGAATAATTATTTAGGTTCGCTCAATGGGTAACATCGTCCCTAATGCTTATTCAGTTCAAAAGTATTGCGTAACAAGTATGTTCTTGATCAAGAATTGATTTGTATAGACAGGAAAATAAGATAAATATATATTCGTAATTTAATAGCGTAGTGAGACAAGGCAAACTACTTCAGAGTAAATGCTAATATTTCTAACCATTCATTGATATTGAAACATTTTATTTTTTTTTATTAAATAAAAATTTTAAAATATTTTTTTTTTTTAAAAAAAAATAAAAAAAAAAAATAAAAAAAAAAAAAAAAAAAAAATTTTAATTTTTTTTTTTTTTTTTTTTTTTTTAAAAAAAAAAAAAAATTTTTTAATTTTTAATATAAAAAAAAAAAAAAAAAAAAAAAAAAAAAAAAAAAAAAAAAAAAAATAAATATTTAAAAAAAAAAAAAAAAAAAAATAAAAAAAAAAAAAATTTTTTTTTTTTTTTTTAAATTTTTTAAAAAAAAAAAAAAAAAAAAAAAAAATTTTTTTTTTTTTAAAAAAAAAAAAAAAAAAAAAAAAAAAAAAAAAAAAAAAAAAAAAAATTATTAAATTTTTTTTTTTTTTATTATAATTTATATTTTAAAAAAAAAAAAAAAAAAAAATAAAAAAAAAAAAAATAAATTTAATATATAAAAAAAAAAAAAAAAAATAAAAAAATAATTTTTTTTTTTTACTGAAAATCTCCATCGTCTCAATTTTGCAAAGAAGACAATTATTCAACTGTTTAAAATGAAATGGTCTACCGATCATCAGACAACACGCTAACTTACCATTGCTACCTAAATGCAGTAGTAACAAATATATCAGCCAGTCCATCTTACCATACACTTTTGTCTGAAATAGACATTTATTGTCAGGTAACGAAATGTCTTCAATATTATATCATATTCCTCAGTTAATGTACACGTTTGCCATCTAACAGTGAGTTATGATCTTGCCATTTTGTTCTTATTAAGGGTCATTTTCCAATAGACTGAGCTTAAGGCTGAAGTGTTTTAGACATGCTGACGTGTATTTACTATTGTGACATTTATACAACTTCGTACTAGCGTTAATCTCATTTATAACCCAACTAGCTGTCAGAAAATGTAACTCTGGTTGAATAGTTAAAGTTTTATTTCATAAATGCTGATAAATAAATAATATACTACTATAACAGTACATGTAATTAATTCTATAGTTTTCAAAAGCAGTATAACACATGACGTCATGAGACGGTATTGGTCGTCTTTTGAGTTTTCAATAGGAAGTACACGTTCCTTGACTCCATGTGATATCGAGAGCACGTAGACTATTTACGAGGCAAACGCATCATACTTATATCCGGCATACATCGTAATATAAACATCCGTTGTGGGAAGTAAAGTTGATATAATGCAGCATTAGTACATGGAAACACGGTTTTTAAACTGTACTAAAATGAATGACTTAATGTCTGTTATCTATTTTCTTTTAACATGATTTGAATGAATTGTAAGAATTTTCTACAGGCTGTTACATGTACGTGTCAAACGGCCACAATTATTCAGTTTTATACTACTTTACTTAAGAATACGAATGAAATTTGTAGTGAAGAAATAAAATGCAGCCGTGTCCTTTTTTTATTTATTCGATAAACATTGCAATACGATCACATTCTTACGATTTTGTTCCCCATAGATTCATCACCCAAGAATTTCATAGAGTGAAAATCTGGTTTTAATACCAACCAAACCGTGCTCGTCAAAATCCTAAACTTAACCTGCATCCAAGGTCAGATCTTCAGTGTTATATGTTGTTCTGATTGTTTAAGGACGTGTACATCCCCTTACTGTTAGATAGATGCACTGCCAACGTACATGTATTTATCAGTCCTATCCAGCTAGTTATACACATCGTCTACAAGTATCAAATTGCAATTGCACAAAGTTTGATAAATACACATCATAATATACCACTTCCGGTTAATCATAGGAAGTACATGTGCTACTTTGGTTTCACATTCATTTTTTATCTATGCACTGATAATGAAACCAAATAAGTTAAAGTGATTAATATTTGTATGTGTAATGTATGCATCATAATCGCAAGCCATATTTGGCATATGCCCTAGAAAGCAGTGCAAAACGACAATTTTAATCACCAGTGACAAGCGAAGTACAATATTTAATAACGATGTCATAGTGCATACTACTGTACATGGTTTTGTTAGGGATCAAACCACATACCACTACGAGACAGAGTCATATTAAATGCTTCATGGAAGTTTACGCAAATTTACATTACAGTGTCATACGCTTGACCGTTATTCCAGAGACCCGACATTGGTACCCGGCCAATAACGATGCCCAATATAGCATTTGTATGATTTATGGATATAGAACTATTTACTCCTTACGATTTTATTCTTTTTAAAACGGACAATGGACTGTTAATTATTTCGTAAATTATTTGATGGAGGATCCCCAACAAGCTGATGGTCGGCAATGAGGTATTTTGTATGTGAAAAGTCAATAGATAAGTACAAACTAATATGTACACGTAAATGGATTTTAATATCAACGTATAAACTGAATGCTTGCAACTATCATTTGTAGTCACATTTGGATGGTACAGAAAAGTATAAAATACCTCTAGAATATTAAGACATATCCAATCCTATAAAATGTTGTTCTTTGTACACAGTATATAAAAATGAATCTAGAGGGTCGGTGAATAAACCTAGTAACTGCATACACGTTTCTGTCACTATGCTTTGAATAAATGAACTTCTAATCTAAACATCGACTTGTTTAATGTGTAAATATATTCGAAGCTCTTAATCATGTCCTTGCACGACTACCGGTACAAAACTTTTAAATTGAATGAATCCAAAACCCGGAATATATAATGTCAACGAAAATATCTTATTAAAAACTCAAATAGACAAGAAATTATATTACAATTGATTTCAGTTTCACAAAATAAAGAAAATGATAAAATGTATTTCACAATAGCATATGGTGATTCATTTGTACTTCATTTTAGCTGACGTTTTTTTTAATTTCCCGCTTGTAAATATTTTACTGCTTTAATGATAAGTTGATAAACACGAAATGGTTATCTTAGAGTAAACAAACTAATTTGAAGATAATATAATTATCAATAAAGCGAGTAGTAGATCTAGTAGAGTCACTTTTAATATTTTCAATGTTGTTGCAAGTTATCATCATTTTCTGGATTTATGTAGATTCATTGTAAAGCAGATATCGTTTTATAATAACGAATTTAATGTTTTGCCTTCATGTAGAATTGTTTCTTCACACGTACTTGTATGCATATTTTGTGAAAACATGTGTGGTCTTTTTCGCAAAGTTTGCAAAGCGCAATAAGGCATGTGTGTTATTATTATTTCTATATTTTTTATCTTCTCAAAAAACTGAGATTAATAGAAATTCGCCTACATTCTACTAAATGCACAGCCAGCAAACAGGAATAACGTATAGACCACATAATTATATTCTGATAAATCATTGCAACGAAATGAATATTTGTTTAAACTTAAAAGAAATGTTTGTTCATAGGACAAACATTTTAACATGAGGTAACATGAGCACTTATGAATATATCAAAACATTGTGTAAGTATTTGTGCATGAAGTTGCTAGACATCTTAGCATCTATCTTCAAATTTACAGGACAGCAACGCCAACAGAGGTCAATACATTAGCATAAACGATGACAAAAAGGCATACTGTTTTGCTTGGTACATCTCTCAGAAGACATTGTGGGTATTACACTGGTAAATGAAACCGTCATTTAGTTTTCGATCTTACTGACCGTAAATCTACACGACAAATTTACGAATTGTTGAAAAAAATAAACTAATTGGCAATACATGTGTCGAGAATAAATATAGTATACGTTGCACAATATAATTATTAATAGGTTACACACGATATGTGAATAATACTATCCCACTCTCTGACATGAATCGAAATATGATAGGATGATTCTATTCTACTCGTACATTGGTATGACATTCCGAGGTGGTGTTGAACCATTTTGGTGAATATGCACTGTAAAATTTGCTTCAGTCCTGACAAAAACATGGAAAGTGCAAGTTGTAAATATTACCCTGGCATCATGTTTGGTAAGACATCGTTATTTTGTCCCCCCTGTTCAGAGAAAGTCCTATCCTGTAAACCTTGCTGAACCAACCCCACAAAGAGATTTTATTTATTACCCAGATGACAGCGCCCTAAGTAGATTTAAATTCCAGTGCAGTGAGAGATAGTTTATAATTATGGTGGAAATATGACAAATTAGTTTGAAATTGAATAAAACATTGCAGAAAAAACATTGCTTGTACAATGTAATTATATTGACGATTAAATTGATTAGATATTTAAATTATTTTGTAAATAAAACAATAGTACATGATATAGATAAACTTTATATTTTTTGGCTGTCCAGGATCGCACACATTGTCTTTCGATCATTATTATCCCTACTAGCAACATTAATGTTTACAAAACAAACATATATTATAAAGATTTTAAAGTTTTCACTGTGCGAAAAACGTTTTTTAAATAATTAAATATGATGCATAAACATGATTTACTGTGAACATGTATACGGTCATGATTTACACCGTCTTAGGATTAAACATCAAGGTTTACTGTGTATACGGGCCTTACATAACTTTAATAACAAACCTGCTGATCATTTATTTGTATGGTTATAACGGCTCATTTTATATTATGTTAAATTACATTTTAGAGTCTCCATTACTACGTAACACTCTTTTATTTGTTACATATGTCTTGGATACTTCATGTCAAGTGTTGCAGAACAATATATATTGTATTGAACATTGAACATTGAAGAATCAGCTGTATACAAGAGAACTAAGTCGTGTGTAATATATTTGTTGTCAGACACAGTTTGATTAAAATATCTGTTTGCATAAAAAAAGAACTCAGAAGAAAAGTATTTTAATTTATTTTGTCTGATTGATATAGATAAGCAGAACAAAGAAAGGATAAGTTTGTGTCGATTTTAAACATATATAAAATGAACAAATGTGAATAATTCAAAAATTACATAGTGTAGCGTCATGAACAAATTTTTATTTTGCTACCATTGAAGAAAGATACATATACAATGGCAAATAAAAGGGTTATATAACAAATTTATTTTCTTTTTTTTACCTTCTTAGGAATTCCACACTTTTATTCCTCTTGCATAAACGGGCATCACCTGTTGCGTATACTAGTAAAAAAATGATATATCACATAAATGTTTAAGGATATTAAATTTCTATTTGCAAATAAGAGAAATAACCCAGTTTTACTTATTTCTTAAATGTTTTAAAAGTTATCTTTATAAATGATTTTAAAAGCATCTCGATTGAATATGATGTGCAAATGTAGTGTGTGTTTTTTGTTTGTTCTTTTTTTAGCTGTAACATAACTATGAAAAACAGCACGTCAGCAGAACAATATGTATTGCGTTTAAAATTGATAAGCAGACGGCTCACACATTAAACTCATGAGTTACATGTATGTAGGAGTGGTAGCGGGTTCGCCTCAGGATCGAAGGTCCCCGGGTTCGATCCCTACCATCGCCATGTCGGTTGTGTCATTAGGCAAGACACACATAATTCCATATTGCCTCTCTTCATAATTCTCTCTTCGAGGTTGATTCCATCTGGAATGAGTCTCGCGGGCGAATAATTGTAAGAAATTGTTTTGCAAATAAATAAATAAGTATAAGCTAATTATGTAGGAGAACTATGTCATGTGTAATACATGTTTTATCGAACACTCTGATTATAATATCTGTTTGCAAAAAAAAAAAGAACTCAGAAGAAAAGTTTTTTGATTTATTTAGTCTGATTAATATAGATAAGCAGAACAAAGAAACGGATGAATTTATGTAGATTCAAAACTTAAATAATATGAACAAATG
>JAFMSR010000019.1:15997269-16007608 GCA_022818135.1 Saxidomus purpurata
AATTGGAACCATAGACTTACTTTTGAACTATAATTTTGGAATCAAGAGTGTTACTCATCTTGTTTCACAGTATAATGCATTGTTCACAGTATTTATCATATTCTGCATATTAGGTGATAGATAATTTAGCAGATGTAAAGTACTTTTCTCTTTCCTTGCTTTTCATGCCTTTTTGAATTTTAGTGATAGTTATATTGAAACAGGGTTGTTCAATGGTTTCATACTGTTTTATCCCTGTATTATTACAAGGTAAATCTAATACAATAAATTGTATTATGCGTGCTTTTGTGAACAACCCTTTTGAGCGGGAAGTTTTGGCTATAAAAGCTGAGCACTCCTTGTACAAAGGGGGGCCAGTCTGCAGACGTCTAAGGTAACGTTTACCTTCTGTCAATGGCTGGTCCTTTACCCATTCTCTCACCTACTTTATATTTTGTCTACTTGTATTTGTAACTTTTAGTCACATAAATCAAATAATGACTAGAGTTGTGATATTAAATAAAACTCTTCTGAACTCTGAACTTGTTTGTGTAATGGACAGTATAAAAGAATTGCCAATGAACCTGGGTTAATATAAAACAGGAAATTGTGACCAATTTCATCCGTCTGTTCATTCTATGAATTATGACTAAAATGTTGTCTGTCGGTCAGTCCTGTTACATTATGTTGAAAATATTGCAAGTAATGCGCTGTAATATTACGATAAAACAATAACTGATGATATTGTAACAGACACAGTGAGTAAGTAGATTTTAAAAATCGTGATTTTGGCAAAATAGGCCGTTCGAGACGTAAGACGTTACATATAAACAAGGTTTTGACACAGTGTACAATGCAATTTTCAAAACGAATAACACGAAGCAATTGCAGTTAATCCATTTTAATGAGTTTATCTAGTATTTCAATGTATAAGTCTTGTAGAATTGCATAAATCATTTATAAAACTTTCATTATCATAACAATACTTTGCAGATATTTTTCTGATCTTGAAAACGTGTATTCATTGATAAGTAAAAAAATGCATACCAAATCCTGAACAGTCCACAGTTGCAGATGCGTGTATGATATCTGAAAATAAAACAACAGAACATGTGATTACATAATCAATCAATGCCAAATCGCATAACTTGCGAAACGAACCGTACAACCTTAATATTATTACATTCAGAACTGGTTTAAAATGGTTAGAAAAAGACTTGAGTAAGAGGAGTCTATAGGTTAACCCTATGCCGGTCTGTCCGTCTCCGAATAAACTGGATTTTGCGATATCTGAAGAACAACATATGCTTGTCAAATGAAACTTGATTCATGTAAAGTGGGCAAAAAAGAGATTATGCACGCTGTTTTATTATGATCATTAGATATAACGTGCTAGTGCTAAGGCAACTGAAATAATAAATACATGTACCGCATACAGCTTGGATCATGATATAAAATTGTGATTGCTATGGCAACATAAAGAGTAAATTTTTTTTGTCTGGAGCATTACCAAATTAGTATTGAAATGGAATGATTTCATTTGCATAGAAAGACATAGGGCATTAAAAGAAAGCGTAATGGGTAAGAACTATTACTCTGCCCTGCCTAGATTTGAATAATCTCCCTTTATTTTTTTCACCTGAGTATATCTGCAGACATACACAAGGGAATTTATTCAACTGTGTACAAAGATAGATTGCATTGAGCGGATTAACTTTTAATCAAAAAATCATCAAATTTTATTACGTGTTTGAAAAATCACTTGATGATACGGTTCGTGTATCTGCTCATTACGCGGACTGACAAAAACACATAAGCAGTTACTTGTTTTCTGTAAAATAGGTTGAATTTGAAAGCTTTTTATTATTGCTGATATCTTACAATAAGAGATCAAAGTCGGGATTTTTGAAAAGTTAACGAAAACTTTAAGACGAAACTTTGTCATCAGTTTAGATATGTGTATATTTGTATAGCAAATCATTGGGCGTATTCAATTTCAATTCAATTCAATTCAATATACTTTATTTAACGACAGTTACACAATAAATGATTTCAGCATCATTTATCTCACTTGCGGCCGTCAACAATATGATTAAAGAAAACATTTACAAACAATCAAGCATTCTAAACACATTTATACAAAGTTAATATAACAAAAAATTAAGAAGACGAACGCTGTGAGCGAGTTGCCTGGATTACTTCATATAACCATTCTTTTTATAAACATGGATGCTTTCCAAGAAGATAGTTTCTGTAGTGTTTGCGAAACGTGTATAATTTATCACAGTAACGGATTTGAACCGGGATTTCATTCCAGACAAACATAGAAGAATATTGGAAACTGTATTTTGAAAACGCGATTTAATTAATGGATGAGGAATATCGTTTTTGTTTTTGGAACGAAGGTTATAATTTGCAGTTGCATATGTATCATTAATGAGTAGGTTTGATAAATACACAGGGGCTAAATTATGAAAAGCTTTGTAAATTAAAACACCCATATGGGTTTACAACGTTCTAAGAACGGCAACCAATCAAGTTCTTGAAATAGAGGAGCTGACGGGTGATCGAACTTCTTGTCTAGGATCATTCTAGCTGATCTTTTCTGAGTGTTAATATTTTTGTTTAAGAAGCTTATATTGGATTACGCACATGGCAATATACTCAACGATTTCCAAGTCCAATGAAACTCATTACTTAATTATTTTACTTTCGCTGAGTAGTTTCTAAATGCAGGTTCAAGTTCGATGTATCCGCTGAGTACTGTCAGACAAAAATACCAATGCATGAACTGAACTCTGATTGGTGAAAATTAAGCAGGTGGGCGAATACTTTATTGGAAGAAAATCCATCATTTTCCAGTCGAATGCACGCAGTGACTTAAATTTAAGACTGTCCGTAATCGTGAAATGTCAATTAAGTGGCTAGTATTTGTTTAAATGTCAATAGAAACAGATGATCAAGGACTTGTTCGAGTCAACCTAACAAAGTTTAAACCTTTGAATTGCTTTGTTCTTTCAAGACATGTACTGTTCCTATTACAGGACCACTATTGTTTACATTATTCCGCCTTGTGACTTCATGACTGTTTTCTAATCGAACATTGGATATGTACTTATATTGTGAACAGATGGTGATCGTATCAGAAAAATCATGGCTACTAGCACAGTTAAGCGATGAAATACATGGATTATTTCGAGCTACATACACGTTTGTCAAATTCAAATTACCTGTATCGGAGCAAAAAATGATAATTACCTGGGCAAACTGAATTGGAGCATTTTGTATTTAGCGCATCCTGTCCTACACAATCATCTAATGAATCAGTTGAACATTTTCTTGTCCTTTTCATTTCGCAGGTTCGATTTGGCGCCAGGTTACATTTCCATGGACTCCATTCAAGCCAGTGGGGCTGTTCTGTAAAGAAACATGTGCAAGAGTAAGCTTTAGTTTACCTTCACAGTATTGTTTTTTATCATGAAAATTATTCCTAAGTGTTTCGTACGATTTACCCAAACATTCTATAAATATTTGACATGTCCCAGTACATTAAAAATGGCTTTAAGCTCACCTGAGCTGTTAGTGCTCAAGGTTAGCTATTGTGATCGCCTGCTGTCCGTCGTCGTCCATTCGTGCGTCTGTGCGTCAACAATACTTTTAACCACATCTCTTAAACACCTTGGCCAAATATAACAAACCTTTACTTGAATGTTCCGTAGCTGGTCTCCATTAAAGTTGTTCTAATAATTCGATTACAAGTTCGTATGTCAGTAAAAATCTTTCTTCTCCATAACCGCACGACACAGAGCTTAGATATTTGGTGTGAAGCACTGTCTTGTAAACTTCTATAAAATATGTTCAAACTATGTCCCTAGAGTCAAGATTGACTCCACCAGTGGGGTCACTTGTTTTTATGTAGACTTTTGGAAAAAACTTAAAAATCACAAGGCAT
Source organism: Saxidomus purpurata (assembly GCA_022818135.1). Lineage (NCBI taxonomy): Eukaryota > Metazoa > Mollusca > Bivalvia > Venerida > Veneridae > Saxidomus > Saxidomus purpurata. The sequence continues at coordinate 16,001,201 of JAFMSR010000019.1, forward strand.
TGAGCTTAGATATTTGGGCTGTAGCATTTTCTCGCGGTCCTCTACAAAGATTGTTCCCTGGTGGTCGCTTGTTTTACATATTTTTGTTACAGGACAATCTTTTAAAATCTTGTTGTCTAAAACCACAAGGCGTGGAGTTCAGATATTTAGTGCGTAACTTTTTATTCTGTCTATTGAATCTCTAGCATGTCCCCAGAGTTAAAAATCATTCCGGCCCTGGGTCACCCTTTTTTAGATAGACTTTATATAGGAAAATCTTCTTGTTTTAAACCACAGGAACTAGATCTTAGATTTTTAGTTTGTAGCATTGCCTAGCATACCCTTATGTCCCAATGTGACCGAAATTCAACCTCAAACTATTTATCATAAAAACTCTGTTTGACTTTGACAAGACAAACCGATTGGCTATACAATGTGCATACTAGAGTACTCACAAGGTATTTCTTGGATTTGATCTGTTGACATAGTTTTAAAATCCCAGTTGACCAACACTCAATCATAACCCAGAAATAATCAAGACAAACACTCTGACTAAATTTCATGACAATTGTGTATTAAACATGGCATCCAGAGTGTGAACAGCGTTCAAATTTGATTTTTCTAGTGACCAAGCTTTGACCCAAACTTGACTTCATTGAAACTATGAAATCATAGAGACAAACATTCTGACCAGTTTCGATGAACACTGTTCAAAATATACTTCAGGGATTATTTATAATACACAGTCTCTCAATGTCTGACGTTTCGGCTTTCAAAGCCTTTATCAATATTACGGCACTACATATTCATCATGGCACTAAATATTCATGTCCATGAATCATCACGAACAAGACGGAAACGGGAGTAACGTCGACTTACGTAAGGTAATTGAATACAAAGTATCGTCAAAATAGTAAAACCAGCGTAAATCTACGTTGATGCATAAGAACATATATGTTTGTCAGTAAAGGGAATAAATGTGCCTATTTTTCATGAAGATAGGATAATAAATGTGACAAATAAAGGGTTAACAAGGCTTTTCTTTGATTTGACCGTATTAACTAGTTTATGATCCCAAGTGACCCATATTTTGTCCTTGACCTCGAAACAAACATAAATGGATAATAAATGAGTATAAACAAGGTTATTCTTTAATTTGACGTTGTGACTTAAATTGTGGCTCTTGGTGACCGAAATCCAGACTTGACCAAGAGATCATTTATACAAAGATTCAGACCAATTTTCGTGATGGTAGGATAGTGATTGTGACCTCTAAAGTGTTAACATTTTTTTCTTTTATTTGACCATGTGACCTAGTTTTTGACCATATGACCCCATGTAAATCATACTCAAAACTGACCTAGAAAATATTGAGTTTCATGATGATTGGTTAATACAAAATGTACATGTGACCTTTAAATGTAAACAAGGGTTTTCTTTGATTTGACCGTTTGACAAGTAAATCACATTCAAATTTGACATAGAAAACATTGAGACAAACATTTTGACCAATTTTCATGATGATTGGTTTATAAATATGACCTCTAATGTGTTAGCAAGTGTTTTCTTTGATCTGACCACGTGACCTACTTTCTGACCCCAGGTGATGCGGATTTGAAATCATTGAGACAAACATTCAATTTTCCTGATATTTTCTTGTTAAATGTGGCGTCCTGTAGCGTTAACATGGCAAGTGTTGACAGACAGATAACCGACAACGGGCGATCACAATAGCTCACCTTGGAGCGATTTGTGCTCAGGTGAGCTAAAAACAAAATATCTTCTTGTCTAAAACAGCAAGGCACAGGGCTTAAATATTTGGTGTATGGCATTGTCTTGTGGCTCTTTACTAGGTTTGTTCAGATCAACTCCAAGTTAAAATTGCCCCGCCCATTCTATTACTTGGACTTACATAGTGTAGTTTACATTGTAAAGTGTTCCACTTCAAAGTTTATCAACATCATCTCCCTGTGGTTGAAGTTGGCCACACTTACCCGCGCCCTGTGGCCCTGACCATGACATTCTGACCTACTTTGTTGTTTTTGAAGCTACAGCAATGAAATTGGGACCACAAGTCATGTATAGTTTTGCTAACAGATTTCAGTATAAACCTTTGATGACCATAACATTTTGCTTATTTTCTTGTTATTGAAACTACTGAGAAAAAATCTGGACCATATGTACAGTTTTGCAAATTAGTTACAATATTGACTTTGAATGACCCTTTTTTGTTCTTTTAACCTGCTTTTGTCCTTTTGAGCAATAATTTTCAAATTGGTGATATAGGGTCATCAAGGCCCTTTTGTTTCTACGTAAAGTGACCCAAATATTCAACAGTAATTTTTCAAACACTGAAACAATACATTCAACGTCACATACAGCATTTGAAAAGGGTAGGTAAGCCAAATTAGAGAGAGACAGAGACACAGAGACAGAGGGACAACACTGACCTTCACAACAGCCGCATGCTTTTGGACAAGCTGTGGATGCCGTATCATGATATGAACACACCGGATGATGTATGTTAGTAATTATATCACAAGTACTGGCTTCGGTACATGTTTCATTTCCTGAAACTAACAAATTTAATGTAATTAAGAAAGAGACAACAAGCATTTAGTTTTGTGTCAGTTAGAAAAAGAGTAGAAAATTTAACATAAAAGAAAATGAGACTGCCAGAGGTTAACAACAGTTCCCAACATAGACAAGTTAAATATCGCCGGACAGAATTAACAGAATTCATTATCAGCAGCTGGCACTTACCAGAAATAGGACAAAAACTTACTAGGAAAATGCTAGCCTCCAGACCGTGACGGTACGGCCAAATTGCCTTAACATTACATCTAAAATCACGCTACTTACCTTTTTCCATATGTGACCTAAATTACATCATGTTATCATAATAACTCGTTCGTATCCGTTTGCTTCCGTTAAAACACTACAAATGTATGTGTAATACGACCTACCACGAAAATACCAAACGGGATATTCTTAGGTTACGGCACATGTTATTTGTTTGAGGTAAACAATCAGTCTGATTTGTTTTGACAGTACCAATTAAGTTAAGAAAGATTTATAACGCTTATCTGAAATGCTAAAGGTAACATTATGTACGAAGCGACCGGGATTTAGACTGAAAATAGTCACATATGGTTCTTTGTGTAAAAAGATAGAGACGTAAAATGTCTTGAATTATATTTCTTTAAAAGAAATATTAAATTTAAACGAACCTATTACTAATAGTTAGTTTTTCTATTTAAAAAAATAATGTAAATCAAATATATGTATATCCATGGTATAATAAGCAACACGCATATTTAAAAGATAATTTATATATATTTAGTTAAAGTCCCGTTGGCTTGTTGGATGCTAGATGTCTTGTAGCTCTTATATTTTCAAGAAAGATATCTTAAAAAATACGAAATTCACCGTTATTTGTTACAAACTTTCCTAACGTTGCTTCTTAAATCGTAAATACATGCTATAAATATATAGAGGATAATTGTTGGTTTCGGTGTAATAAATTACACGTTATAATTTCACCTAGCGGGCACCAAAAGTGATATTTTCACGAGTGACGCAGCCACCAGTGAAACTTACTACTTTTGGTGTTCACGAGTGAAATTAACGTGATATTATAGACTGAAGACTATTCTTTTATTATTCTAATCGTAATTTTATTATCTATTTAAGAGTATCCAAAGTAACTACGGAACTTCAAACCTCTAGCTAATTTGGATGCCGTCAGACAACCCCGAAGTCTTTGACAGTCTACATGTCTGAAAAGTTAGGCCCATAACATACTGAATAATAGGGCATAGTAAATTATGTTGACCATGTGCTCATATCGAAACTAGTTATAGCGTTTTAGCCTGATATATTTGATATCTAAATGGTACGAAACTTGACTACATTACAAGGAGAACTTAAGTGTATTTACCATAGTCTTTACATCTTCCCGACTGCTGGAGTGTGACAAGTTCTGAAAAGAAAAAAGCAAATTATTTACCTACCTTTTGCAATTGACCATTTTAGTTTGTTTTAAAACAGAATTTGAAATCAAATTTCGGTATTTTTAATTGATACATGTAAGTGATCGAAATTATGGTGTTGGAGTTTGACACTATCTAAAGGGATTTAATTGCTTGACCGTCAAAGTCTAAGAAAATGTCCATTTTCTTCCCTCTAAAATCGATAGCACTATTTATATATTATTAAAGCAAACATCTAATTTGACAGAAGAGTAATTTGTCGAGTCCATAAAACTGACTCAGATTTTATTAAAACAAGATTTCACATGCTTATTTTTTTTGTTCAGTTGACACTTGTTAGCGATAAAGTGTTCTTATTTCTATCTTTGTGATTTTCTTAAGTCGGAAAATCATCAGCTGTAAAATTGTTTCCTTTGCATTGCTGAAATATAAGGGTGGTATTCTATAAAACTGCTCCGTTGCTAGTTTAGACTCGTCGTATGATAAGAAAATAACATAAAACGACACAAAGTTCAATATAATGATTATGTCTATTTAATTATCAAAATGAGATACCTATTTCGTATTTTGAGTAGTACATTTAGTACATCATTTAAAAAGCATTGACTTGTTTGACAGTAAAAACATCATTTTATAGTTAACTCGTAAATAGTCCTTGACTTATATCTATTGCACCCCAGTAATCAGCGACTGTAGTCTACATTTCCCCTTTTTTGACCTTTGATTTCTTAAATTTTCTTTTATCTGTATCCGATATTGTTTATAAAAGCAAAATTTGGAATTAAAACTGCTAGCTTAACATTGATTTTGTGTGACAAATACCAAGAGTATCGCATTCTCCATGAACCTTTGTCTGTATTTCTTTCGGGATTTACCCTATAACCATTACTTGGAGCTTAGGACATTAGTAATGTGTACAAGACATATCTATGACACTGTCAACGGATTGTGTGATTACCAGCCTCGCTTTGACATGCAAAACCACAAAACTGCTTGACCTTATGCTGTATTGATTTTATAAATCGCTGCTACTTTCAACATAATAGTCATGTTAATATTTCAGAATACAACCATTCCTTACCAGGGCAAAAACTCGGATCACACGGCTTTATCATAATAGACTCTGTACCACAGTCCTCGGTAGACTTTGTTGAACATTCCCTGGTCCGTGTCATATTACAGATACCATGGTTACCCATGCGACATCTCCATTTCCCCCACTCTAACCAGGTTGCTATATATTTAACAAAACATAGATTCGAGCGTGTTTCCATGAGTGATCTCAATCCAAATCATGAATAAAGAATTAGTACAGGATTTGCAAACGTGGTGATAAATTGAATCGTTACTCTCATACGTACTGAACGCCTTTAGTTGATTAAAATTGTGCAACAACTCTATGAAAAGAAGAAATGAAATTGCTGCAAAACTCAAAGTAAGCATACGTTTCTTAACTAAATGAGACCTTCAGCATTACCGTTGCAGGAAATTAAAGTTCTTTCAAATAAACATTGTTACTTTTAAAATAAGCCTTATGCTGAGAACAGGTATGACCCTGCGTGATCACTTTTACAACCATCCCTATAACGTCGATACAATTGCCAAGCATATGAAGAAAGTTTACGAATAAATAGCATCAACTCCCCCCCAACCCCCGAAAAAAAACCCACATGAAAGTAAGTCATCCCAAAAAATACGGCATTACCTGGACAAATATCACTTCTGCAAGGCACAACGTTGTAGTCGACGCCTCCTAGTTCTGTTATGCAGTGGTTTACATCAGATACTGAACAGTTTCTGGAGTGTCCCATCAAACAAACATTCGGAATAGGAAAAGTGCATTCCCACCCTGACCATTCTAACCAGTATGTCGGTGCCTTTGTAATGGTCGCATCAGTAGCTGGGGAAAATAAGATTTGACTTATCTCTGTTGGTCTTTTTCATTACTACATGTACTACTTCTGCTGCAATTGAAAATGCAACTGCTGATGATTTTTTAAAACAATTTGCAATCTCAACTACTACTTCTTCTACTACAGCTGCTGCTGCTGCTGCTACTACTGCTACTGCTGCTGCTGCTGCTGCTGCAACTACTGCTACAGCTGCTACTCCTACTGCTGCTACTACTGTTGTAACTGCTGCAACTGCTACTACTGCTCCTGTTTCTCCTGTTGCTACTACTGCTCATGCTACTGCCGTTGCTACTACTTCTGCTGCTGCTCCTGATGCTGTAACTGCTGATACTGCTACTGCTACTACTTCTGTTGCTACTACTGGTACTACTGCTGCTGCTACTACTTCTTCTGCTACTTCTGCTACTGTTACTACTGCTGTTGTTACTACTGCTACTGTTGCTGCAACAATTTATAATGCTGCTGCTGATCCTGATGCTGCTTCTATTACTGCTACTGCTACGACTGCTGCTGTCTACTTTGCT
>JAFMSR010000019.1:16008108-16042061 GCA_022818135.1 Saxidomus purpurata
ATGCTGCAGTAACATACAGTGAAACTTTAACTGATGCACCTGTGATAGACCAGAACGATACAGGTAATTATCACAACGACATATATCAGTTCAGTTATCGGCATTTAAGTTTATGTCTCAGTGTGAATGATAACCAAGCTTATACAGGTACATGTATACCGCTGAATGAAAGTAGTACTTTGAAATTATATGTCTTGTGTCACTTTTGTGTTAATTCTGCTACGTTTAGTGTAATCATCCACATTTTGTAAAACAGTTTCATATCCCAAAATGTGATAGCGTTTCAACTTTTCCAGAGTTTTTCATTTGACTTTCTCAAACAGCAACCTGCGACAAAGATCTAGCATTTAAAACCACACAAAAATGTTAAAATATCTATCATTATTAACGTGTAGCGTGTTTGATATGTTTAGAACTTTAAAGGTTCAATATTAAGTATTAACGTGATGAGCTTCACCGTTTAAGTATTAAGATTCTTTTTTACATACAGTGGCGCCTGCGTGTAGGTTCCCCGTGTTTGCGTGAAAAAGCGTTTTGCACGCGTGTCGGACACGATCGTGTTGCACGGTATGTTACTGCGCATGCCCAGCGTGCAGCGTGCAGAACCGTGCAATTGCTAGTGCGCATGCCCAGCGTGCAGCGCATAGGAAACCGTGCAATTGCTAGTGCGCATGCCCAACGTGTAGTCGCTGAGCGTGAAACGTGCAAGCGCATTTATCATTGGGCTACATGTATGTTTTGCTCTGGATAACACCTGGTCAATTCTAGCATATTTCAATCAAGAACTTGCATTTTTCGCCAATAGTCGTACTTTTCCTATCATCCAATTAACCTCGCTGATGCTAAAGGAAGTCGGTAATCGGCATGTTTAGATTTTATCCAAAGAAGTATGGAAAATACCCAATTTTATTAAAATGAAAACATCAGCCCAGATACTAGTTATTATACGCAAGACAAAGTCTCTGTGCCGGTGCCGACCCACTTCGGACCATGGACACTTCGGACCACATTTTACGGACACTTCGGACCAGATTTATAGACACTTCGGACCATGAATATATATTGTCGCAAACTCTGATATGGCACTTCGGACCATGAAAATATTATAGCAAAATATTATGTGACACTTCGGACCACGAAATCGTAATGATTTTAATTATTATTAATCATAATTTTCTCATTTTGGCACCGCCACTGACGATAAATATCCCAATGTTGATTAAAAACAATTTATTAAAAAACACAACAACATCAAATCAAATACTAAATTAGAATTTAAGCCCGACGAATATTTCAAGAATAAGTCATGTTTAAAAGTCCTAGGATCACATTTACAAGTAGCTTTCATTTTATCAAGAAAGATGTCTTGCTGACAGAAAAGACCTTTATTTGTGCCAAAACCATTCCAAACTTTGCTTTTTAAATTGATAAGTACATATCAGAAACATAGTGCAGAATTTTTTTTCAATGCTTTTGCAAATGGCAACTCTTTTTCTGAAAGAAAAAAACTTGAATACAAAAGAAAGGCATAATTATGTCAACGTCATTGTTTTAGAGTGAATAGAACACGATTCTATCATTATACTATCAATAAATTTATGTGACTGTATCAGTACATTTTAAGTGATCCTGGGACTTTAATATTTATACAGAAATTACATATCCTTTGAACGCCTATAACGTAATAAACCGTATACGCGGGTTAAGACAGGTTTGGCCTTCCATAGAAGTGACAGTTACCGTATGGAACACGTTTTGTCTGTATGAATGTAAAGGCTATGCCGACAGCCCCTGAATGTTGAAATCTCAGACGTCCGAGGCAAATGCTGACACTTTAAGACAACCTTGAAAATGACCTTGGACACAATTTTACCAGCTTTGAAAATTTTCATTTTACCAATGTTCCCTGTGGGATAGTGTTTTGAGCGCATGCAAATATTTTTTCATAGACATAAACAGGCGCGTAGGAAGGGTATGGCAGATGTGGATTTATTAAATGGGGGAGGGATATGAGTGCCACCTAGGGCAGAGGGAAGAGTTTGATCGGTGATTCAGGGGGCGAAGCCCCCGGCAAAATATGCTTTGGGGAATTTAAGTAGCTGCTAGGCCCCTAAGGCAGAGCCCTTGTCACAAGTTGGCATTGTCAGCGTTTATGAAGTAGATTTTACTAAGAGCAGTCCCAAGAGCTAGACTAAGTTCATTTATATATCTATGCTTTACTTTGGTGCATTGTCTTTCTGAAATTTGACCTACGTCAGAGTTGAATCCATGTTGGATCAAAGTTAGTTATCCTAACATTTTGATATTGTCATACTTGACCGTATCAGAAACTTTCTACCTGAATTTGAGCTACGTCAAGGTCAAGCTCGCCATACTTGGGGAGCATAGCTAGACCAGAAAAGGCACACAGACGTCATATTTGATACCCAAATTCTCTATCGGCCGTCGCTGTAGTTACGGGCCTTGTAGGAAGTACAAGGGACACGTAAATATTTGGATAATGATCTCTGTTTGCGAGATTCAAAGCTTTAAGAAAGATAAAAATCTTATCATCGGTAAGGGACCACCTTGTCTTCCAACGGGCTACTATCCCAATCAACCTGGATTTCATGACTGACTATACGGCTCGATTTCTGCCATCAGGTTCTCAGTATGTAGGCTCCGTTGTGCCAGGAAGCTGTCATGCGCAGTTAGAAGGCACGCTCATATTATATCGAAATAGCCTGCACCCGGAAAATATACGATGAATACTTTACATTAGTAGAATCATCAAGCTAGTGTTGAAATTAATACAGATCATTGACGAATATATTAATCCAGTCTAGGTGTAACGTGTTTAAACAATGAAATTTAAAATTTAAAAATGTACAATGTATATCTCCGAAAAATAATGTGGATTCACCTGCGTACCTGCGTAAAGGTAGCTACGCGCCTGATAAAGCAGACATGTCGTACTCAAACCTAGGTATATTGACATCTTATGAGAACGCTTAAAATTGACCTCTCGTTAGCAAAAAAAAAAAGAAGTCCATGCGCAGGTTAGCAGACAGGGTGACCCCTGCGCGTGACCTCTGTAGGTGGGCCAATGGAAATTTTACTTTCATGTTACAGCTCAATCTATTTGCTGACGTATACAACACGCGCAGTAAACCGAAAGTAGCATAACGTGATGTACAGTGTTTACAAAAACACATGCATGTCTGTCGAGTTCGTAACAAAATATGCCGGTGTGCAAAGGTTATGGGTACAGTCCATTGTATTAATTTATCAGAGCATTCATTGCAAATGGTAGTCTTCTTTCAAATTTACAAAATGTCCATTACATAAAGTTAGTAAGAGACAATATCATGGCTATTTTCCTTTACCCATTAGGGCATAGAATACACATTAATTGGCATGGACCGCCACCTCTAAGCACTATAGTGTACAGAGGAATGAATTGGATAATACAGTGGGATATTTTCTAAGTGCCTAGCCTCAAAAGATGTGCAAGGGGGATTTGCCCTATCTCTGGCTTAAAGTTTTTTGCAGTGGAAAAAATAACACTTCAAATCAATTAGTGTGATGTTAATAAAAATATTTAGAAAACAAGTCGTTAAAGCTGTCATTGGAAAGTAACAAATGCCCCAAAAGTAGTGTCTCCCAGTCTGTGACCTGGACCATCAAGATGTGGACCAAACTTTCAAAGTTCCTTCGGGAGCACTGAAATACATGTCGCAAAATCCCTTTTATTCATCACTGCGACAAGTACATGTATGTGGGATGCAAAATATTTTTGAGCCCTGGACCAAAGTATGAATAGCTTCGTGAAAACGAGTCAAAATTGTAAACTAGAGCTTTCACTAAATGTGATTAATACCCCCGAAAGACTGCTTTATAAACTGAGGAATTTCGTAGTAACAGAATACCTTGCAAACAAACTAAAAAGAGATATTGTTCTTGGCAATAACTCTATAATTTGTCAAAAAAGAGTTATGATTCTTGTACATTGCACTTCCTTCCTATGTGCTTGACCATTGTATGGAATCGTATTGAATTCCAACCAATAGTTTTCGAATAATGCTCCGGACAATAAATTCAACAAAGGGCAACAACTCTGAAATGAGTTAAAATACAGTTATTGTTCTTTTGCACTGCACTTCCTCTCATTGTGCTTGACCTTTGTATGAAGTTGTATTGAATTTCAACCAGTAGCTTTCAAGTTATGCTCCAGACAAGCAAAAGTATCAAGGGTAATAACTCTGTAATTAGTCAAGATGGAGTTTTGGTTCCTGTGCACTGCACTCCCTCTCATTGAGCTTGACCATTGAATGAAGTTGTATTGAATTCCAACTAGTAGTTTTCGAATTATGCTCTAGACAAGGAAAAGTAACAAAGGGCAGTAACTCTGTAATGAGTCAAAGTAGAGTTATGGTTCCTGTGCACTGCACTTCCTCTCAATGTACTTGACCATTGTATGAGGTTGTATTGAATTCCAACCTGTAGTTTTCAAGTTATGCTTCGGACAAGAAAGTAACAAAGGGCAATAACTCTGTAAATACTCAAGATAGAGTTATGGTTCTTGTACACTGCACTTCCTCTGACTGTGCTTGATCATTGTATGAAATTGTATTGAATTCCAACCAGTAGTTTTCAAGTTACGCTCCGGACAAGGAAAAGTAACAAAGGGCAATAACTCTGATATTAGTCAAGATGGAGTTATGGTTCTTGTGCACTGCACTTCCTCTCAATGTACTTGACCATTGTACATGTTGTATGAAGTTGTATTGAATTCCAACCAGTAGTTTTCAAGTTATGCTCCAGAAAGGAAAAGTAACAAAGGGCAATAACTCTGTAATTATTCAAGATGGAGTTATAATTCTTGTGCACTGCACTTTCTCTCAATGTGCTTGACCATTGTATGAAGTTGTATTGAATTCCAACTAGTAGTTTTCAAGTTATGCTCCGGACAAGGAAAATGCAACAGACTGCCCGACCGACCAACCAACCACCGAGTGACTCCTGTATACCCCCCTAAACTTTGTTTCAGGGGTATAATTAGTGCTTACAACTGAATATAGTCAATGAAAATAACAGTTGTTATATTTATGTAATATAATTTAATTCATATAAGTAATATTGATACTGAACACAATTTACTGTTCTAAACTTGTAATTTACAAAAAAGTGAATTGTCAATTTCCTTTTATATAAAAATAGGTTGGGAAGCACCTATCTGAAAATCACCATAACCAGTCAGGGTTGTAACTTGTTTGTTATTTTGAAAATAACTTCTACCAGTTATATTTATCTTTTACTCATCACTCACTAAAATAACTTCTGCCACGACAAAACCTTCTGAAGTAGGACATTCTTCAGGTCATCTCTAAGACAAGTTTGCCAATAAATCCATTGTGTCAAACTGAAGTCATTACTGTCAGCTATAAAGAAAGAACTTGCATTTCTCTCTCTTATCTAAAGGCATTTGCATTATTATAAGACTGAGGTAATCTGCTTGTAATGAAGAAATTCAGGAAAAACTGAAATGTTGAATTGTTACCTGTACAAGTTGTTATCAGAAAGTCCCAATGACCCATTATTTTGGTCACCTCAACTTTCAAGGGAGTTATTTCTTTCAGCAAAGGGAAGCAATTTTATTGACAAAATGTTTCAATTATCACTTACTGTAGTTATTTTCAAAATAACTTAAACAAGTTACAACTTACACCACTGGTTGATAACAAAAAAAATTATTTGAGCTCTTCAGAGTGTTTACTTCCTTTTACACTGAAAACAGTAAAATTAATACTGTGCCGTACTGTACAGACAAAATTTTGGTAACGGCTTGCCGTGAACTGCAAAAGTAAAAGAAACCGCAGTGTATCATGAACCGCGATGAATCATAACACCTCTAACACTGACATAAAAAAAACACTGTTCAGGATACATCCTTAACAATGCACACTGATAGAAGTTTCATATGGATTTCACCACCACAGTTTGCAGTATGGCACATATTAATATCAGCCTCTTTGCTTTCATGTGTTTCCATTCATTCAACCCAATTTCTTTGATCACTTTGATCAAGGTAATTTCTCATGTTTTTCCCATCTTTGTGCTCTAAGATAATCATAATGTGCAGCTGAATTCATCTGTTGTTATTTAGGTGGCCTTTCACAATCATTCTCTAGTGTGACTATCCATTCATGACCTCCAACAATATATCTTTTACACCATTTTACTGTTTATTTTCTTTCAACACAAAAAGACATAATATATTGACTACTTATTTTCATACGCTCGAGCACATCATGTGACTAAAAATATTTAGTTGCTCAAACACGACTGACTTTACAGTATTACAATGGCATGTAATTTTCACATACATGTCATTTTTCTTTTAACCAATTTGCCTTCTGTTTATCTGTACCTATCAAAGGATGCAATCTTTGCTGGAAGTTAATCACGAAAGGCTCCATTACGTTTTCTCAAAAATATATCCAGTCAATACATCAGCAATGGTGTGATCTGTAGAAAAAAGAATTACTTGATGAAAGTAATTGTTCATACATGTATTTGTTAACATACCGTATAATATATAACTACATGTATTTTCAAAATCTTGAGCAATCTGAAGGCCCTAATACATCTTTAAGTGTGATTTAATTAGTTGGCACAAAAATCTTATGGAAAATTGTTAATTCTTTTCACTAAAATTACTTAGAAGTATGCAGTTGTTTCACAATTGAAATGGCAATCAAATTACAAAACAGTAAGAATTCTTTAATTTGTTTGAAATTTGATAAATCAAAAGTGACCTTATTTAGAGGGGGTGTTTTCTTTATCATGGAAGGCAGCAGCTTATTCCTTTTTGTTGTACATTGCCGTCTGTGACACAGGAATGCCAAGCTTGTGACACATATCTATGGTCTGAAAACAAAAATGAAAAAAATATTAATTATTTCATACATATTTATAATCACTTTCATGGAACACATTCAACAAAGCTTTGAGTAGGCTAAAGAGTAAAAAATAAACTTGTATCCCAGTCTACCTAAATCAATGAAGGTTTGACATTTTCTCTCTACACTGTCTATATTATAGGCTTTATCCTATTTCAGTCATGATAATTAACTCAATTAGATAATGATTTTGATAACTACTAATATAAACAGTTCCACCCCTAACGACAAGTGAACTTTTCAAGAATAATGTAATCCCTAATTGTCTTAATTGTTAAGTTTTTAACTCATTTCTTACAGAGAAAATCAAATGGAAAAGATTGAATCAGTCATACAGTAAGGATTTTAAAAGTACTTTTTTCTTAATTTTGTTCTAAAGCCAAATTGAACATCAACATTTTAATGATTTTGTATGTGTCAGTATCTAAGTCATTGATATAACTTTTGATGACAGCAATACAATCTTGGATATAAAAGATCAGTATATCAGAAACCATTCAATAATAATATCTCATAATTATGATGTGCACATATACAAACTTAGTGACCCAAGCCAATCAGTGTAGTGTTTTATGACCCTAGTATATTGCCAAGGGCAATACTGTCCTGTTAAAAAATGTAGCTTATGAAAACATTGCATAATATTATGTAATGTGACCACATGGGTCCTAAGACATCAGTGATGGACTAACTTTTGTCTCAGCTACTGTTACAACATGTACAATAAATTTATAAAAGTTGGTAACTGAACTTCAAATAAATTTGCCAAAAATTAAGATAAGTATTAATAATTGAACTAATACTTAAAAAATTTTAACATGAAGCCCAATAGTCTTTATAGATCCATGCCATGCATAGCTTTTAAAACTGAAATTTTTAAAGGTCATGTAGGTAAATACTAGTACTTGATAGACAATAACTTAATCATGTTAATGGTATTCATTTATTGCAGTATATGCATTCAACTGAAACATTAACCTACAGTTTTGAGTGATGTAAGCTAACAAAATTGCTACAGCCTGATAAAAAGGTATACCTGTGCACTTCTTATAATTAACTTTTTTTTTCATTTTAGACTTTTGTAGAGATACATACTCTTAACTAATCATTAACCAAGAACTGTAACATTTATGTTATAGAAAGTAATTTTCAAAGAAATGAAATCTTTTTTAAGAGTTTAACTGATTGGTAATGATAAAAATCTGCATTTTGTGTTATATTTTGGTAACAAATACATCATTCCCAACAACCTTCCTCAACTGTCACACAATTATCTAAATAAGAATTAGTTTTGCAAATAGTCTGTTTGGTATAATATAAATACATTAATTTGAATTGTTATGAAAACTTGCTGTATAATCAATTGTGAAATATTTAAGTAAATCCTAAATAAAGCGCTTTATAGGAGTGATCGTGTTTGCAAACAAAACCCGGTATTGCGCAATAATTTCTACTGATAAGAGATAGATGCGGTGGGCAGTGGTCGGTAGTCCGTGTTTTTAAATCATTAGGGATGTTTTTTTAACGACCGCAACTTTTTTAAAACAAGATATTTTAAAATGTTTTATATCATTGGAAAGCTAATAAAATATACCTTTTATGCATTATTTACAATCTTTGTTAAGATTAAAAATGAAAAATTCGCGAGCGAGTAACTTGCACTGTTTTCATAAATGATTATAGCAGCAACAAGCCGTTATGAAAAATCAAGTGTCGTTAAAAACGGTATTCCTTTCAAAAGAGCTATTTGGATGTAAAAATATGAGTATCAAGAGCATGCCATAACTTTTTGAATTTTAAAAATCCTTCGGATAGCAAAAAAGTTGTCGCATGAAAAAAAATGTATTTATTTAGACACATACCAGTAATTATGCAGGGTCTTATCAGACCTAGTGTTGTTAAATTGTATTCATGACATCTAAATGTTACAAAAAATGAAATTTACAATTATTTATACTAAGTCTTGCTGAGAAAGTATTTTTCTAAACCTGATTATGTCTTTGACAGTAGACTGGTTGACTGATTTTAGAAAATGGGATGTGAAAAACTTTAGATAGTAATTATATATGGATTGATTAGTGTTTCAGTTTGTGACCTGTAGAATATTGAGGTAAAGTTTACAGACAGACAAACGGACAAACCACCCTCTGCTGGACTTTGTCCAGTGGAGCTACAAATGTTAGTGATATTTTCATTCTTTAGCAAAATTGTAAATTAACCCTTGCTCTGCTGAGCAACAATTGATCCTGCATTTGCGACTGATCACCTTGCTTAATTGATCATGATCTGCACTCTCGGCTATTCAGTTCTTGTTATCCCTTTAAAAAAATAATATTTTTGTCAACTAATCTCATAGATTTGCATGAAATCATTGTGCATGTTTTTGTTTTCAATAGTAAAGATATGGCCCTATACTGTTTGACTGGCTATCACTACGGTCCACTGAAGACAATCATTAAAGAATTCATATAAAAACCTATGTAAAGTAAAGTGACCCCAATCAATTTGGATCTGGGTTTCGTCATCTTCACAATATTGGTAAAGGTCCACAAGGCCATGAAGATTTTACCCTCCCAGTATATTAAGCTGATGTAAAATCATGGTCAGTTTTGAAACAGGAGCCATCAACTAGGCAGTGCTATACATGTTTATATATCTAAACTCTAGGCCTTGTTAATTTTAGACTAGAAAATTTTAAAATATTTCCTATAGAAATCAGCTAGGTAAAATAAATTTAGTCCCTGGTCACGGTCAGTTTTGATGCAGGGTCATGATTTGAATTATCTTGGTAGAGCAAAGGTAAATTGTTAAACATAGTGCAATTATAAACAGCCGTAACTTGTTTAAGTTATTTTGAATAACTTGAACTACAAGTTATATTTATCTTTTACTCATGATTCACTCACTAAAATAACTTCTGTAAGTTATTTTTCAGTCATAATAACTCATTCAAGATTTTTGGTTCAAATAGTACAAAGATTTAACATAATTTTTCCACAAGAATATGAATTTTCTGGACAGTTATACAATTTGTTTCTATTTCTTCGATCATTGAAATATTAAGATAATCAAATAAATCTGTTACACCACAACAAAACCTTCTTGCACAAGGGCTTTGAAGTAGGACATTCTTCAGGTCTTCTTTACGACAATTTTGGCAATAAATTCATTTATATGTCTGATTGAAAATACATTACTGTCAGCTATATTATTTCTCTCTCTTATCTAAATGTATTTGCAGAGGTAATATGCTAGTAATGAAGAAATTCAGAAAAACTGAAATGTTGAAATGTAACCTGGATAAGTTATTTTCAGAAATTCCCATTATTTTGGTAACCTCAACTTTCAAGGGAGTTAATTCTTTCAGGGAAGGGAAGTCATTTTATCAAAATTTTTCAAATATCACTTACTGAAGTTATTTTCAAAATTAACTGAAACAAGTTACACCTGTCTGATAAATAAATTATGATATGATAGTTATATTGACTGAAATAATAAATTGATCAGTTAAAAGTCAGGGCTTCAATTGTGAAGAATACATGGGTTTACAGTTTTAAGACTGTACAACGCAAATATCCGAAGTGTATCAAATGATCTCGATAGATATCTCCCTTGAATTTCGAGTAAACTGAATGTTATACGCTTATAATCTATAGAAAATGAGCTATTTGTAAACTGTCCGTCTGATATGGTTGCTGCTGATATTGTCACAATAAATACATCATTGGAAAGCTTATGATCTTATGTGTATGTGTAAATATCAGGACAACACAGACTGTACACATACATGTGTAAATATCAGAACAACCCTTACGTACACGTGTAAAGTTATAAACTGGAGACACAACTGTCTGCAAATTTTGACCTTTAACCATTTGTGTAAACTTTACTTTTGAGATATGAACCCAGGTGCTTACCTTTTGCATTCAGTCACTGTGCTCAACTACCTTATGAAGTATCATAGCTGTGAATGGTTACTGAGAAGTGGAATTTGACAAAACTGAACTGAAAGTTCATAGTCTGAACAACTTTTAATTTAATTCAAAAGTTATGGAATATACCCATAGGGTTGATTGTATTGTGCCAATCGATTGATTTGGATTTAACGTCACAATCAACAGCTAACTTAAGGTCATGATGGCAACTTCCAGCTTTCATGGAGGAGGAAGACCCTAAGTGCCAATTCGGGCATTATTTCAGTCACTAGCGGGCTCCTGGGTAGAACCTAGATAGTTTCCAGACACAAAAGAACTCGACCAAAGTAGGGCACGAACCTACAGCGGTGAGGGACAAGTGATCATCAGTCAGTGACCTTAACCACTCGGCCACAGATCTATGCCATAATGTATGATCTATGCGATTTCTTAGTTATTCGTACCCAGGTACGAACCGACTTCGACAAAATGCAGACATTTTCGTACCATTTTCTAACCACGCATAAAATCTACATACAATACAACAATTACAACATGTTTAAAGCATAAAAATATGTTATTATATTTCAAAAAGATATGTACAAGTGCCTCTGTAAAGTTAATTTGCTGATAAGTTTCAGTTTTATACTTAAACGCGTAAAGACGCATTTTAGACTAGTGTTTCAGGCGCTACAGTGCGGAACATCTTCAAAGACACTAAATGAACTAGTCAGGCCGCACACTTTTGATGATCTATATAGGGCGTTGGCAAGTTACCAAAAAGTCTTTGTTTTATACGTTGAATTCCCAGTTTTGTAATTAAAAATTCAAGAGTACCTAGTCGTTCCATAGTGTATTACAAATTTTTTACAATGTTCTGATAGTTTATGATCACAAAATCAATATCGGATAAAAGACTTTAAATCATTCGGCCTGTCTAGTTGTCTTTTAATGTCTCCGGTCTGACTAGTTGTTATCAAAACCTGTTAGGAAAGTAGTTCTATACAGAACAGATATGCAATATTCGGCCACTTCCCAATCCAAAAATATAGTATTCTTTCCCAACTCAGATGGCAGAGCAACTTCCCAAAATGCAAGTTAAGTTTTCCCGAAGTTTGTTCACATGATTTCAGCATTTCTGGAGGAAGCATTTGTGTGGTATCGATTTTTAGTCGCACTATAACGTAACAGCGCACAGTACTGCGTGTTATGCATTACCTAAATTTCTCAATTGCAAGGCCATGGCCTCTTCCCAATTTCCTGATGAAAATCCCTGCTGTTTTAAGTATTAGGTAGAGTACTGTTGGCGAGAATAATCATGTTATTTCGAGAAGGTGACACCTCTGAAAAATGACGTTACTATTAGAGCCAACAGTAACTGTTACTCTATCTGATTTGTATCATGGCACGTTGATTGACAGTTCTCATGCCACACAATAAATTGTGTGACGTAAAATCATGTGACATAACAAAATTGTGTGGTAGCGACCTCAATCTTTTTTACCGAAACAAAATCAATACATGTACTTGTTTGCTGTTAAAAGTGTTCTGTAGCCTACAAAATTATTTGTATCATGGCTACTGCATATTTGTATAGGAAAACACTGTACTGTATTTGTGATAATTTGCATTGTGTATGGGGGGCGGAGCTTAGACCGTGCTCTATCTACAATAGAGCACATGATCTATCTGCAATAGAGAACACTTTTCAGATTTTTTTTTCAAAAATAAAAACAAGCAACAATTGCCAAAGAAGAAAGATGTAGCTCTGTAAAATTGACTTAAACTTAAATGTTTAAGAGGAATGGAATGGTGGGCATACATATACACGAACTCGAAACACGAGTCTCCTGAGCAGTTTATATCATGCAGTTTTCATTTGTGAAAGCATGATGTCGCAGCATCTGAAGGAACTTGTGAAAGAATGATCTCGTCTAATTCTTCTAATTGACTGAATTCAAGTTCATTAGCCATCTGTAACAAAACATAATCCTGCAATTCTAAAATATCCATAATGCAGTGTTCATCTATCCTTCTTAGCGTTCTTTTTTTAAGGGAACTGACAAAGATCAGAGTGACCAAACAATATTAACGTGATCCCACCCACTTTGTTACGTCACACGATGTTTCGGGGCCTGTGAGCTGTCAATCAAAATGTACATGAGGGTGTACGTGCCATTATCAACGTGCCATAATACAAATCAGATAGAGTGACTGTTTGCTCAAATAATTACGTCATTTCTCGGGGGCTACGCCCCTCGAAATAACATAATTATTCTCGCAAACAGTACTCTATCTAATACATACCGAGCAATTAAGTGTATTTGTTTTTTATCTTATTACTAACCAGCCGATTGTAACTTTTCCAAATTGTAAAACAAAAATCTAGGCGATAAAAAAAACCTGAAAAGTGTTCTCTTTTTCATAAAGATCAGGTCCTCTATTACAGATAGAGCACAGTCTAAGCTCCGCATCCACACAAATTTCAAATTATCAGTAATACAGTTCAGTGTTTTTCCTATACAAATATGCAGTAGCCATGATACAAGTAAGAAAGACAGACATGTTTACGGTCTCCAATGAATAAAAGCACAGTTGCAATGAAACAGATTAATTGCTTGTATTTTCTGAATCGCACATCCCGGTACTGATAATTAATTTACATTCGGGAAAGGTGATTCCCTCGGCTTTCTTCGCTGGTCTCTATAACTTTGAATAATACAATAACCAAGATTAGAAATGAAAGAAGACGATCTCTATTATATTGCAATATACGGACCCTGATATGAGTCAACGGTAAAGACAGAGTTTCCACCTTTTACTGAATGGAGAAATGAAAGCGACCTAATAACCAGATTGGTTAATCTGAGAATAAATATCAAGTAAGCATTATTTGCTGCTTCACAGGCTTTCACTGTATTTATCAACTAGAGCTATCACTAAATGTGATTAATACCCCCAAAAGACTGCTTTATAAACTGAGAAAGTTCGTAGTAACAGAATACCTTGCAAACAAACTAAAAAGAGATATTGTTCTTGGCAATAACTCTGTAATTTGTCAAGATGGAGTTATGGTTCTTGTACACTGCACTTCCTCTCATTGTGCTTGACCATTGTATGAAGTTGTATTGAATTCCAACCAATAGTTTTCGAATAATGCTCCGGACAAGTAAAAGTAACAAAGGGCAATAACTCTGAAATGAGTCAAGATAGAGTTATGGTTCTTGTACACTGCACTTCCTCTCATTGTGCTTCATCATTGTATGAAATTGTATTGAATTCCAACCAGTAGTTTTCAAGTTATGCTCCAGACAAGGAAAACTAACAAAGGGCAATAACTCTGTAATTAGTCAAGATGGAGTTATAGTTCTTGTGCACTGCACTTCCTCTCAATGTGCTTGATCATTGTATGAAGTTGTATTGAATTCCAACCAGTAGTTTTCAAGTTATGCTCCGGACAAGGAAATGTAACAAAGGGCAATAACTCTGTAATTAGTCAAGATGGAGTTATAGTTCTTGTGCACTGCACTTCCTCTCAATGTGCTTGACCATTGTATGAAGTTGTATTGAATTCCAACCAGTAGTTTTCAAGTTATGCTCCGGACAAGGAAAAGTAACAAAGGGCAATAACTCTGTAATTAGTCAAGATGGAGTTATAGTTCTTGTGCACTGCACTTCCTCTCAATGTGCTTGATCATTGTATGAAGTTGTATTGAATTCCAACAAGTAGTTTTCAAGTTATGCTCCGGACAAGGAAAATGCAACAGACCGCCCGACCGACCGACTGACCGACCGACCAACCACCGGGTGACTCCTATATACCCCCCTAAACTTCGTTTTGGGGGTATAATGAGGTACAAGAATCAGTGTGCATAACCCACGTGACTTGCGACGTCATTTTTAGCTACTGCGCCAAGTAAAAAAGCTCCCGACTCGGAGTTTCAAAAGGCTGTAAGTATTTCATTTTTAGGTCTGTTATTTTGAAATATAGCTTATTCTAAGCGGAAAACAGTCTTCTTTCCATAGATTATAATCTATCCTTCACGAGTTTAGTCGTTTGGTCCCCAAAATGAGGCAAATGGTCAAATTTGAGAAATCTTGGGAGCTAATGTGACAAGTGTTCACACATTTTGTAACCTAGCCCATTACTATGTACATAAACAATGTTTCTATTAGTCAACGAGAGTTCACGAGGATAATTAGCATCTGAAAAATGATTTAAAAAATGACTTAAATGCAAAAAAAGCTAAATATTTGTTCTTTTGAAAATGGGCTACGGTGCAAGCAAATTTAGTAAGTGCTAATGCGACAAGTCACTTTAGAAAGAGGAGAGACTACGTTAACTGCTATCAAAAAGTTTGTCTTTTATACGCATGCGTTTTTGTGTTTACTTTTCATGTTCATTTGCATGTATATTTACACGAAATTAGAAACAAATGAAAACAAAAATCTCAAATACTTTACACTATTTCACCGGTCTCAGATCATAGAAAACGTATGCACTTATTGCTTTCAAAATCAATTGTTACGGTCCAATGCAAAATGCAATTTTAATTTAGATCTTTACGGCCTGTGGCATATACTTGTTTTGGCATATATTGTATGCTATTCTGGATATATGTTTTATGTAAGAGTGGATAAATGAAATAAACTAACACACGATAAGATGCGGAAGACTCTGAAACTTACTTATCACTGGATCCGCTAGTGTGTTAAATTTCTCACATAATCATATTTGGTAGCAAGGCTTGAACCGTTTTGAACAGTCATGGATGTATAAACACTGATTTCAAGGCTTGTTCATGTCAGAACTATTTGACTAAAATGATCTAATCTTCTTTTTGTGAAAACAGGTAAAATTCAAACGGGCGTACAAGGATATGTTATTGATACAGTCACTTGTATTTGCATAAGGAAACATTTGCCACATTGAAGACGAAATGGTTATCAATATCATCCCGGATATGCATGGAAAAAAATGCACCCATCTGCACATTTACATCTCTGCCATCCATCCGTAACTAATGCATCACACCTATCTATGTTATTTTGGTTTTAACGTAATATTGAATTTAAAATAAATTTCAAATTTAATTACTTCAAACGCATAAATAAAACTGAATATCTACTTAACCTGAACGTGTAAGCTATACATTCCAGTCATCATCGGTAAAATCAAAATATACAGTAAAGTTGTTGTACAATTAATGGGTGGATAGCGATTTATATTACAGAAGTATGGAACGCCGCAGCTGTCTTATTTTGATACATTACAACTTGTCTTGTTAACAGAGTGTCTTGTCTTGTTTAAGTGGTTTTCTATCTTCTCAAATGGTAGTTATGTCTTGTTAATGAACCGTTACATCTTCTTAAGTGTTATGTTCTTGTCAACGTGCAATGTTATTATGTCAAACAGTCATGCTTTCTTCTTAAAGTATTGTGTTATCTTGTCTTAGTGACGTGTTATTATGTCAAACAGTCATCTATCTTCTTAAAGTGGTGCGTTATCTTGTCAAAGATGACTTTTTAAAGAAAGTAATATACAGAAAATACAAAAATATGTCCAGGGCTCGAAGTGACAGATATATAGCTTAGTCTCCAGATTCGGGGCTTTGGGTGCGGACGAAGACCCGAGACACTTTCAAATACGCTACATATCATAATTTTTTGTCTAACGGTCTTAAGTGTTGAAGTGCGTTTTTGGACCCGGAGAACCTTCCTTCGTTCGTCACACTGAAGAGGAAGAGTTTCAAATCGGGATTAGTTATATAAACTGCTAAAAACGCCGTTTGTACAAATTTCATTATGAAGAATGATTACTTTTACTCTTTTACTATTTTTAACAGTATTAACCGTCTTGTTTCTCTTGACTGTGGGAGATATCTTGCAGTAGTTTTATCTTTTATTAACACCCGGCGTGCACCCTGCCCATAATACTCGTGAGAGGTGTGAGGCAGTATAACAAGATAGATAGATAAGATATATTTACTTTAAAAATACAGTTGAAAGAGTTTAAACGCATATATGTCCCACAAAATTTTCTGCATAAATAATAAAAAAAAACGCATTAATTATTTCAGTGTTTGTCATAACACATTGTAATAGCGACACATAACGTCGTTGTCAATGGCGCGTTTTTAGCATTTGATCATAATTTTAAAAGGTATTTTTTGGAAAAAGCCAACGTGAACATGTGCCTTTTTTATTCGATTATTTTTAAGAGCACAACCTGATGCACATAATATAAATCTATAAAAAAAACTTTGACCTCGCGGATATTGCGCTATATGTCAAACAAATTCACTACGTTTTTGGTTTTGGACTATTTGTTTTCGCAGAAATATTGGTTTTGTAATGCATGAGACACATTAAAATTGCTTCTATCAAATAAAGGTTGTTGTCAAAATAATGATAAAATTGAAATCGCCAAAATATTATTGAAATTATGATAGAAAAACGATCAATTTTCGTTAGAAAAACGGGTGCCCCCATATGAATGTTAAAGCTAAATAGAAAAACAGAATTTAATTCTTGAAAATATAGATGTAGATCTTTACCTGGGCTGAATTTCGTACTTTTCCATCTACTTTTTTAATTCTGGTCCTAAGGTCCGCCGTTATCTTAAATTCTGATATATATACTTTTCTTTCAAAGTTCTGTCGTTTTTCAACAGAAATTGTTTAATTTTTTGCACCGTACTCTAAAAGTGACTTGTCGCATTAGCCCTTACTAGATTTGCTTGCACCGTAGCCCATTTTCAAAAGAACAAATATTTAGCTTTTTTTGCATTTAAGTCATTTTTTAAATCATTTTTCAGATGCTAATCATCCTTGTGAACTCTCGTTCACTGATAGAAACATTGTTTATGTACATATTTATGGGCTAGGTTACAAAAATGTGTGAACACTTGTCACATTAGCTCCCAAAATTTCTCAAATTTGACCATTTGCCTCATTTTGGGGACCAAACGACTAAACTCGTGAAGGATAGATTATAATCTATGGAAAGAAGACTGTTTTCCGCGTAGAATAAGCTATATTTTAAAGTTATAGACCTAAAAATGAAATACTTACAGCCTTTTGAAACTCCGAGTCGGGAGCTCTTTTACTTGGCGCAGTAGCTAAAAATGACGTCTCAAGTCACGTGGGTTATGCACACTGAGAGTGCTAGTCTCACTTTTTCCGCTTCGAAGGCAGACCGATTTTACAGGTTGACATTTTACAGTTGTCTGCCGTCTACGTCTGACTTTGAAGTGCCAATTGGGGAACACATCCCAAATGAAATTCTGTTGGGAACTTATAAACCCAATAAAATCCACGTGGTCATGTAAATAAATAAAACTGTCCCCGTAACCTCAATCGGAACCTTCGGCAATTTCCCGCAGAGATCCCTTTCCAAAGGTTCTTAGGAATGGTCACGTGATAATTGTCAAATCGGCAAGATGGCGGCCACTTTGTGAAAATTCTGACCTGTTCGAAACTTTCAAATTTGGCAAATTAAAAGATTATGCTCTGATTAATAAAATTATTTACTGTCTTCACTTATTGCTCATGAAATACTGAAATGCGAGCGTAGTGTTATATCCTGGATGAAAAAAGGGCATGGGGCTGTCAGAAAAGGGCAGGGAGACAGTGCGCGATTTGCTTTCAGTGAAGGGCATTTCCGTTAATTGTTGCGATTCATAATGTGTGCTAACTTACTACTGTAACACTAGCTCTTATGGCATTTTCCTAACAAGAGTAACAAAAGACATTATGAAAGCACTATATTGTATCTACACTTTATTAATGTCATAAAATAACATGTAAAACAATTGGGAAACAGTGCCACTGATTACAGGGGTGAAAGTTTGAAAAATGGAAAATCCTGAAACTGAAGCTGGTGGCCACAAAGACTCCCAGTGGGGTCTTGGGGGTTCCTAGCTTTTAGTTATTTCAGAGGGCTTCTGATGAATTCATAGACAGGATGTTTAGTTCGGTAGGCTTTGAAACTGAATGGTCATTGACCCTTCAGCCTAACTTTTCTTAGGACAAAATCGAATTTTCAAGAGCTAAGGTGAGGATTTTAAGGGTCGAGTCACGGGTCATAGAGTTAATGTCATAATCTCTAGGTGTGCATGTAATATTTTTCTGTTTGTTTCCTGCATTTTTTTACCAGAAAACTGTTGTTCCCCGTTTGTCACATGTTTTCGCGACCTCGAATGTCCGTGATTTTCGTATATATTTCTTCGATTTTTCGGGATTTTAATAGTTTTTAATACAAAGAAATCTGACAATTCTTTTTTTAACCATTTCTCTTTCTTTTTCAAGCTGTGCTAATTTACGTTTTGCAGACACTTTAAATTATGCTAATGTTACAATTTACAAAATTGAGTGTTCGTTCTTTAAATTCTCACCGAGAAATGTTTTGTATTTTACGACTATTTTAGTTACATTCCACTTACCCTTAAATCTTAATTATCAATCGTGTTCAAACGCATTTTGATATCCGCCTGGTCCGCAACTGTTTCTTTTGTTTAAAGTACTCGTAAATATTATTGAAATCCATCCCTAATAAATGTGTGAATAACTCGTTCATTAAAATAATTAATAATTAATCGATTATAAATATAATTCGCGATGATTTATTCTAAACACCATGATTGCCTCGGATTAAACCACGACCCTGTTAACTTTGTACAAATATCAAAGAAAACGCCGACTAATTTCTGACGTCACGCACCTGTGCAGTAACAACACGTGTTTATCGGAAAATAACAGGTGTACATGCGGTGTCTTTTGATCGCCTCGGGTGTTTATTTAATCGGCAATCAAATGCTGAGCACGCGTCGGATTAATGTTAGGGGTGAATGGTGATGATAAAGAACATAAAATATCATGACTTAAGGGCAAAATGGATGTTGAGAAGGGCAGAGTGGCGGCACGAAAAGGCGGCAGGGCGCGGCGCCACGCCATCACGCTACAGATATAACACTAGAGCGTGTCAGATTCCTGGCACGATTATTGGTACGATTTCCCTACGGAGTAAGCTTCAGCGTACCCGTTCTGTCAAGCATATAAACCGGGTATGCTGAAGTTGTTTTAGCTAACAAACTGATATTGCATGCGAAGGGCGGCTGTCGTATAAAAAAAAAAAAGCCCTGGGGCACAATTTGTTGGGCTAACGCCAGTTCTAGTCCAACTAATTGTACGTGCGTCGGGCTATTGTGTTATTTTTTGTATGGGCAATATCTTTCCTCTGCGAGATTCTGGCCCAAAAAGAAAATATCTCAGAATTTGATCAAGACGTCATTTTGGCTAGCGCCAGTTGTACCCAATATTGAAACTACACTTTCTTATTATGGAGCACATTAAAATTAGGCGTAGAGGTGTGACAGTTAAATAATATCAGATCTGTGAAAGGGGTCACATAGAAACGCCAAATTAATTAGGCTACAAGAATGCTAACAAGTGCAAAAAGTCTTAGATAAATTTTATAAGAAACGAAATAACAGCATTTTAAAAAAAATCTAGTTAAAAGAATTATCATTTGAAAATCTAAATGAAATTTGAAAAATATTCCTTCTACACATACTTAATTTTCTATGCAATTGTCCCAAGGTACGTGTTGACTAAATCGAGTACGAATTGACTACGGTACGACGTGACCAGGTGACTAGATACCGTGTAGCCTTTTATAAAAATGTAGCAATGTCATCACTTGGTTTTATTCTGTTTTGCAAGACAGATGGTAACAGATTAGGAATATATTTGCCGAAGCACTTACCATTTCACAAAGGCATTTAGTTCGGCATACTTTGTCAAATATATAAAACGTTGTCAGACATCTATCTACCTAAAATGTCCGGCTATATCATCTCGATGTTGATTGGCTACACGGTTAGTGTGCTTATTTGATTGGCTGCACGGTTAAACCCGGTTCTGCACGATACACGTTTTATTCATAGTTCTGATTGGCTACACGGTTAATCGAGCGTGAACCGTGAAGCGTGTGCCGTTCGTGTTGCACGCGAATGAAACCGTGTGCACGGGGAACCAACACGCAGGCGCCACTGTAATATTACAGAAACAAAGTACTTTTGCGTTTCAAATGTCCTTACCTGCTGCTCCTCATTAAACCAATTCAGGTACAGTGTATCCGATGCCAAAAGAACAAAGGAGAAATGATCCTGAATCAAAGTCCCCTAAAGATTTAATTGAAACCAACACTGTTAACAATCGAAACTATGAAAATGTTAAACATAGCAATGCTGCAGTTTACGAAAACGCAGTAATACAACACTCTCAGCAGCCAGTAGCTAAAGAGCATGCCAAACATTCAGTGAAATCTGCATTTGAATTTGAAGAAGAACCTAACAATATTGTTGTTAGGGAAAGCAAAGCGGTTAGTACATTAATACTATAAGTAAACTGACACCACGTTCAAACTTTTCATTTAAGTATACATTCAATAGAAGATTAATTTTGTTATTTGCAGCAATTTATTTTCTTATGCACAATATGGTTGAGTATGTTTGCAAATATTTCCATGTAAAGTGAACAAAGGCCATTTATTTCGGCATCATTTCAATAAGTGTATACACTATAAAATGTAATTATATTTACAATTTACAATATTTAAGTATTACATGTATACATGTTTATAATTCAGGTGGCACATATAAATGCCTCTCATACAAATCAACTGGACGCTTCAGATACATATTACAATGTAAATGCTGTGAAAAAGAGACGGATAATGAAGGATGAGCTTGCAGACTTTGTTTCTAAGAAGACGAAGGGATATTTCACAGAGGAATTTATGGTATTATGATACGTTTTAAATAACGTATAGTGTGAACTCATAATCTACACACAAACAGGTTTTAAATATATCTACATTGAATATATTTGACACTTATTGCATGTACATGTACATTTTATCACGCTGAAGATATATGTGAGGAAGGAAAACCACACTGTATTCCTACGAAAACCTTAACGTAAGCTTCTTTTATATGCACTGCTCTCTGTTTGTTGTATCGATCCTGAAAAGATTTGGATATGTTTTATATCTGTTGTATTTTTCAAGATTGTCAATAACATATGCGATTCCTTGAGCTACTCGAAGGAAAACCAGAGGTGATATTTGTTATCATTTCACTTTTACCTTAAACTAGCTGGTGATGCAATTACCGCAATTTACCAACATATATCATACGAGTCTGTTTGAAGATTTGAAATTCAAACTCATTTGAGATTGAAAAAAATAAAACTAAAGGAATATTTTATCAATAAAATGACTTTTGACTTTATCATCTTTTGTTCATATGTACAATTCAGCAACTTCCCGCCGGCCTTATCAAACCCTATACTGAATCCCAGAGAAGAGAAAATATAATGAAAAACCGATACAGGGGACTGTATCCATGTAAGTAACATGCTTTTAACATTTACAAATTTACAATTTAACTAAATATTTTCATAGCAATACCAGTAGCAAATGATATTAGTTGCAGCTATATGTATGTTCATTTATTTAAGGCTTGAAAAAAAAAGATCATGTACTGGATATTTGTTGTGGAACTTTAATTTCTTGGCTATAGGCAGTTCTAAACAAAAAACCTTTATTAGTTTGACCTCTAATATCTTGTCAATGATAACATTAATACAAGTTTAAAGATATCCACATGCTGACAAACGTGTTAAAACATACATATATCTAAGGAGAACGAAAGTTTTAATTCGTGTCAGAAATTGAGAACTAGTAATCGGGCTAAAAATAACTCAGTCTGCAAGAGGAATGGAACGATGCTCAGCGAATAATTTTAAACGAATATCATTCTATACTTATATCATTTTTTCAAAAAGCAGGAATTTGAGAAAACGGTACAGGTACAAGTATGCCATGCAACGCCGTGTAGAGTACACATGTTACTAAGTTGTTTGAGTAGATAGCATTCACATTTTCTCGGTATTTGTAGTTTTAACTCAAACAAGATATGCTAAATTATATCAATTTCTAGAACCAGCACAAGACTCGTTTGATGATACCCCGACAGAAACTGACGAAATTATCATACAAAGAGTAAGATACATATGTAGTTGGGTTCAAACCCTAAATTAGTGAGTGGTTTAGTGATAACAATTCCGCTACCTAAGCCACCCGAACACAAAGGCGGAGACTTATCATATAAGACAGACTTGACGTGGATCTTACTTACGAATATAAACATGTTTTAAGTCAGACAATATTATGTTATTCGATCATATTCTAACATATGACTTATCATAATTAGTTTTCCTTATTGACTTACAGATGATGACACAAGAGTTAAACTGAAAGATGGATTTTCTGACTATATCAACGCAAGTTTCATAGACGTAAGTGTAAAATGTTTTACAGTATGAATAGATTTTTCATTTAATAATTTCATATGAATATTTTATTTAATAGTTAAAAACTATGCCATCTAAACATCTATCTTTTCTGGACCATTACCATGATACATGTAATTAACTTTTTATCGGACTCGATATAGCACTATTAAAACGAAACTGTTTTTCGCCCGATACATTTCGTCAAATATCCAGTGATGTTGCTTCGTTTACTTGATATAAATTACATGTATATGTCTGTTTTCTATTGCCCTCGTGAAGCAATGACGGCTTCTGTAATTATCACACTCTGCAATGTAATTTTCTGATTTTAATATCAGGGATATGTCAAGAGACGGGCTTATATTGCATCTATAGGTATGTAATGTATAAAATACCCTTATATATATAAAATGTAACATTTTTACATTATTATTTTATTAAGTTTATTCACCAACAAGGCGGAAGTTAAATGCAATTTACATATTTGAAATGACATGTTCTATCAGAAATTGTAAGAGTGGTCTCTTTAATAATCAAGACTTCATATATCTTTACACGAAGAGCGTATTATGTATCTCTTACTTAAGGTCCAACATACAAATACATGGGTGACATGTCCGCATTCTGGAGGATGGTCTGGCAGGAGCAAGTTGGCAAAATTGTGATGCTCACAAAACTTTCTGAGGCAGGGGTAAGCCCTCTATGTATTCCTTTCGTACAACCTAAAGAAATATACAAATGCAAAACGTCGTGAAAACATTTGTTAACCTAAACATAATAATATAGGCACATATTGTGTTAAAACAAATATTATCTATATCAAATAGTGGGTTTATCTAACGTATTGTCTCTGACAGTGTAAGACAATGACATGTTGAAATCTTAATCATGTTTACATAGTTTATAACCGAAGTCATATGTATCTCAAAACCGGTTACGAAAACTACACTTTTCATAAAATTGATAATTCATGCATTTGGATCATTTTTAAAACTTTACTTTAAGTGCTAATTTTGGTAATATTGTAATAGTAACAGGAATGTACACCTTTCAAAAAGCCACAATTTTCAACCTACAAAGAACGTAATTGTAAGATTACTTTTTTTAATTTTTAGTTCATGTTATATTTAATAACTTAGATACCAAAGTGTGACCAGTATTGGCCGAATAAAGACTTCAACAATCCGTATGCTGATGTAAAAGTCACCTGTAACAGTGAACAAATTTACGCTGATTATACTGTCAGATCCTTTGTAGCTCAAAAGGTAAGAATTTATCAAACTTGACGTTTTCGGATAAGTAAGTTGCTTATGTTGTTCGTACTCATATGGATAAACAGTAGTTTCGAAGCAATCATACGATGTAAATTTCTATTTTTGCTTACTGAAATTCCATACTGAATAGCCATGAATGTGTAGTATGAACATTACAGGGCTCAGAGAAGCGACCGATTGTACAAGTTCACTTCACAGCATGGCCGGATAAAGGAATTCCTGATGATGTTACTAGTTTGATAGAATTTCACCAGAAGGTTAACAGTATTAAAACGAAGTTAGACGGGCCAATTATCGTGCACTGCAGGTAATAATAATTGTTTGGCAATGAGAGAATTTCTCTATTTAAAGGTGTATGTTACGACAAAGACACAGCTTCACTCACAAGTTCACTTGTGGCATAAAGATTTTGAAATATACAAAATGTACATGCAACTGAGAGAGAATTATCTGCTTATTTCAGCGCCGGTATTGGAAGAACTGGCACTTATATTGCATTAGACAGTCTGACAATAGAAGGCGAGGTCGAGGGCGGGGTCGACATTTACGCTTGCGTCAGAAATCTGAGAGAGCAGCGAGTTTATATGGTGCAAACTGCTGTAAGTAATCCATTTTTCAAATTGTAATCCATCCTAAAGGCTTATCATATGTGTTTGCTCGTTGTTAGTTGATATACATTGATATTTTGTTCATTAAAAAAGAAGTCTTGTTTTGGGTTTTAAATTAAACTTTTAAAATAACTTTAAATTCAATCATAAAGTAGCGTAAACGAGCGGGTGTCTTATAGGAGCTACGGACCTAGTGAAGTTTGTTTCTTTGTGGTGGATCCTCACAGGAAACAAATAACCTCTCCTAAAAACCAAAGACATAGTATAGAAGGTTCGTATGCTTTGCGATACTTTGTGTGAATAAATTAATTTACATCAAAACATGTTCGTTGATTTTCGCTGATTATTGGAAACATTTCGTTTTACTTTACGCAAACAGGAACAATACCGATACCTCCATCACGCTGTTGTTCACACTCTAACTTTTGACAGTAAAGCTGTAGAAGCTACAGAGTTTAGTGATTACATGAGCACACTTTCAGACGATCATCTCGGGGAAAACTTTCAGGTCTGTCTTTTCTTCCACTGTAATCAAACAATCGCTGTTAAGTATAGAACGTCTGAACTGTTCTTGGAACACTTTTATGAAAAGTTGATATAAAGTCATTAATATTTCGATCTCAAGCTTTCTAGTATAACCTTATTAAAATGGTTTAAGGACAATGCTACAGATTAGTTATATACATTGTGTAACAATTTCATTTGTTTAGCAATAATGGTTTTGTAACATTTAAGAAACTTCAAGCATCAGTCGAAAGTCGCCCAGACGATGAGATTGTAGCTGTGATGAAAAACAAATCGCTCAACAATAAGAATAGAAAGGGAGCTGATATTCCAGGTAAGAATACAAACTGGTGAATTGTAATTGTTCGCGGCTCTTGTGGAATATTTTGATGAAACATATGTCACGAATGCATGCGACAGTTTTCCGATTGTAACATTCGTCTGCCAAAACTTTAATAACTAATGTTAATACTATAATATTAGTATCTAGGGTAGCTATTCTTTCATGAATATTCGACTGATATTTATTTTAAACGTATCAATACCATTCTTATAAAACATTACAGGTGATCGCAACAGACCACGATTGTTCCTGGACAGACATGTAGGCTCTTCAGATTACATAAATGCATTATATGTCAATGTAAGTTGTTGAAGTCTTTTCCAATGTATATATAAATTGGGCGTTACTTTGCCCAAAAGTATAATTTATTTTCAGAAAGAGCACAGCATTATTCAGTTAGAGATGTATATATATTACTTTATAGTTTATCGAAACTGCTATTAAATGTTATGTTTATTTATTAATTATTTAATATGTTTATATCGGTGTTTCTCCAATAATATTTGATTTTTGTGGAAGTTAGATTACACCATTCAGCGTTTAAGATATATATGCGAACATCGTTTCTTTTCAGAGTTTCAAAGCAGTTAACCATTTCATAGTTTCACAGACCCCTATGCCGAATACTGTCGACGACTTCCTCACACTCATTGTACAGGAGAAAGTGATTTGCGTCATTGATATGGAGTCTCAAGTGACAAAACAAGACGTAAGTTCTGTATTAGTATTGTCTTTACTGTCTAGCCTGCGTACATTTGTCTGTATATGATTTTCAGAAAACTTGATGGCGAACGTTTGTCTAATTAATGTTTTGTTTCCAACATTTTAAGACTTCAAACGTCATTTTACATTGAAGAATATCATCGTTAGTTTAAATATTACGTAGAAAACTTTTTTTATTTTAGAATGTGGGAACTTACTTTCCAGCCGATAATCAAACACTCCAGAAAGGCACGTTTACAGTTAAGTCTGAACCTGGAGAGAAAACAGATCAGTATACATCTAAAAAATTGAAAATATTACATAAAAATGTAAGTAAATGAACAACAGAATATTGTTTCAAGTGTATTTTGAAAAGGCAAATCTGCGTTTGCAATAATACCGAACACCAATTGCGAATGTTAAGTAAATAAATAATGTTCTCATATTGTAAAACCATCATTGCACAATGGAAGTATAAATACAATACATATACACAAACTAAATCTGGACTTTATTAATTTCCTTCTGTGCATTTGCTTACGTTACATGTATCTTCTAGTCTAAAGAAATCACAGTGAATCATATACAGTTTACAAAATGGGACGACAAGACGAACCTTCCTGCAGACCCGGGAGAGTTTGTACGGTTTATTAAAGACATAGAGCTGACGTACAGTGACAGTGAAAAAGAAGGTCCAATACTCGTGCATTGCCTGTGAGTAGAGAGCATATGTGAAAATCTCCTTACAAAGAAAAATGCTTTGAGAACATGTACAAAATAGGTTACTTGTCTAACAAAAAATTTAAAGAAACCTAAGAAATAAAACGATTTTTCAATATTTCACTTGTCAAGTAAAACATGTTTTCAAGGTTTTTTAAAAGGACAAACTGTAACAAATTCGAATATTTTGGTTGTTACCCCCCAGGTAATTTCGTTTGATAAGGAGTAAATAATTCTGATATATTTCTTTCTTAACACTTTGATGGTCACTTCGAACAGAACTTTACGTTAAACTACGCAACGTTTCAACCAATATTTGTTAATCCAGCCAAACTCGAAAACAGTTACTTACTTTTATTTTGTGCATTTTACACAGAACTGGAGCAGAAAAAAGTGGGTTATTCTGTGTGATATCTATACTTTTGGAAAAAACACAGATAAATCAGGAAATAAGCGTTGTCAACACGGTGAGACAAATCAAATACAGACGACACATGTCTGTTCCAAACAAAGTAAGTTTGGATTTTGATCTAAAGCCAGCAATTCTTTCTTTAACATAGACTGCTCTTTTAATTCTTTAACAAATCTCGCTTAAATATTATGCTTAGTATATGAAAATTATTTAAATGATACAATTATACTTTACAATTGTTGTACGGTCAACTTATGACAAGGCAATGACAAACATGAACCATTTTTTTCACGGCAGTTTGAAAAGAAAACATTTTCTTTCTTAATAATCAACTAACGTGGAGCCTGAGTACATATGACTGTTCAAAAAAATTAAGTTAGTACACAGCAAATTCGTATTTCATAGCTCAAAAACATTTATTTACTTGGGGTGTATCTATTTTTGCGTGCGTTGATTGCGTCATTACCGTACTAACACTGACGGCCTTGGTTACATTCCCGGTAAGGCCACTTTAAGACTAACTTTGTACACTTGATATAAACTAAATGTCACGGTTTGAGGAAATTTCAGAATTATACCAATTCTTATTTTGATATAATTATTGATGCTACTTATAGAATTAGGGTGGAGCCTAATTTTGAATTTGAATTTATTCTGTCGTAACATGAAGTTTTGCATTTCTATAAATATTTTCTTTAGTGATGCCTTTAAAATGCTTTATGCCTTCTGTAATGTAACGTCGATCACTTGTCATATATTTTGGTTTATTTGAGACAAGTAGAAGAACATTTCTGTATGTCGTTCGTTTTACTCATACTTTGATTACCGGTTGGAGGCAGATGGCATTTTCATCAGTATCCTATTGTTTCAATTAGCTTTTCGAAGCTACCACCTCATAGACTCGTTCATTCTATAGCAACTCCAAACACTGACTAGACTGACTAACCAAGAATGCGTAGGCAGTTTACTTAAACTGTATGTATAGCAACGTTTTTAGATTCTGTCTAGACATAACCTTTCTTATTCGCTATGTTAATCTTTTTCAGGAACAGTATAAATTTTGTCACCAATGCTTACACGAATATCTGCGTTCAAGTGGTACCTACTCAAACATTTGTTTCAAAATTTAGACAGTAGATGTTACATGTAAATTGCAACATACAATAGACGGAGATGGAGAAAATGGACACAAGACTGGTATATACTAGCACATATTGAAAGTTTGCAATAGGAAGTGAGAGAAGACAAATAAATACAAACTATATATATATGAGTATATGTCATAATATGCACATATAATTCAATTTAAGCATGAACATGTATTGGTTATATTTTTACACAGACGTACACGCTTTGACGCTTTAATTTCGGCTAAATTGTAACGGTAGTATTGTTTGTGATCCAAGTTAAGGAATCGAATAAAGCTCAGGGAAAATATTATGATCAAATGAAGAAACTAAAACGGGGTTTTCGTCAGTTTGTTCGATACTGAACAATCGTTTTGTAAATTA
Organism: Saxidomus purpurata; assembly: GCA_022818135.1. NCBI lineage: Eukaryota > Metazoa > Mollusca > Bivalvia > Venerida > Veneridae > Saxidomus > Saxidomus purpurata. Next base: position 16,037,397 of record JAFMSR010000019.1, read on the forward strand.
CGTTTGCGTTTGCAATTGTTTTGTCATTTGAAATTTATAATGAAACAGTTTTTACGCATTTTTTAACATAAACCAAATGCTTATTTTGTTGTAAATAAACATAGTAAAATTGTATCTTTAAACCATTTATATTTATTATTCAGTTTAAACATATTTCATTGCTGATTCCAACACAATCCGCATATTTTCTTATATATGTACTAAAGAAAAAGAATCTGTACACTCATTTACGATAAATAGATTATTTGTTCCCAGGACAATGCGAGCAGTTACGTGACGTACTCTTTCAATCACATTCCATCTTCTAACTAAAGTAACAATGAACTGTTGCTTCGCGTTGAACCTAGCTCGTGGTATTTTTCAAAGGCAATATCGTGTTTGAATCGAAACAATTATTTCTTAAAATACATGTCTTTTTAATATAGATACTACGACAATTTAACGAACAAAAAGTTCTTCCAACATTAGAAAATAATTATCCTTATAGTGGCAAGATGGTTAGGAAAAGTGCCCGTCCGTTCAGCACTGGATTACTAACGGGCGATAAATCTTATAAAAAGAGTTCATAACTGTCATCACTTGATTTTGTGTCTTGTATAATTGATGTTTTTGCTATTCTCTTTTTTATGATAGATATATTCAGTTGCCTGTACTATTGAACTGTCTCAATTGATACCCCGTGTTAAAAAGATTCCCCCTTAATTACGTTCAAGGTGACAAAGTATGTGAAAAACTTATTATCTATGTAATGACTCGTATAGAACAATTATAGGTATTGCTCCGCGCGCAGTTACATGTAATTACAATTTTTAGTTGAGGTTTGTAAAGTGATCAAGAGTTTCATAACCTATAGATGCATGAATCCTAGCAGGGTTTTGCTGGATGTATGTTATCTTGAAGGGGGTTTTTTGAGCCATAATTTAGTCAGCAAAAAGTTACCCTTTGCTTGAAACTAAAGGATAAATTTATGTGTAAAGGGCTTGTGAACAAGCGCAATAACCGTCAGAAATGTTGTACATGTAGATCCATACCAAAATAGCAACATGACTTTCCAGGGTAAAGTTTATCTTTATAAATCAGAAAAGTTTACTTGCTAATAATCGTCGTAAATATGTGTAAGACATGAATATTACTGCGCTAAAAACATAAAAAAATATATACACAAACTGGCGAGGCGAAAATAAATCAAGTATTTAGCTCTTCAGTCAGTAATTTGGAAAAAACTGCTAAAAGAGCATTTTGAATTCAAAAGTGCAAACGTAGCTAATAGATATTTTGCTTGCTAAGATGCTTAATGGTTGTGACACCTGACCTTCATACGGATAGTTTTATTTAAACATTTTCGAATTTGAAAAAAGTTATTTTGCCTTCTTTTACCTTTGTTTATGAACATTACTCTACATTTTGTATATTTTAAGCAGAGATAACATTTTATAGGGAGGGGGACAGGGGCGAGTAAATTATCTTTTCCATCGCATTCGCACACTTTCGATTCTACGTTCTTGTATGCCAATGAATAATTTTCACATTTTATGCTTTGTACGTAACCTTTATTTTTGTTAATCTGAACACAGAACTGGAAACGTTCCAGTAATTTAGAATGTATTCGTTTTTGAGAATATGATTACCATAACATTTTTGATGATACGAGCCAGTTGATGAAACGATGTTGGAACACTGTACACAATTTGTTTTATAGTACTCTTTTGTTTATCATTGTATCTATTTTGGAAACCATTGTCACATTGTTGTTCAAGTAGAAAAAATAGATGTTTTATTATATATTTGTATACTGGTACTATTTTAGGCTAACACTGTTTATCTTTACATGAATTGACTCTGTTCTCGTGAACCATTCAGTCGCTCTAAACAGTTCCGCTTCCTTACTTGCTGAGCAAAATCGAGCCTCCCACAATCATAATTGTGTTATGATAACAATACATCCATCCAATTGTTGTTTTTCTCTTCTTTAGATTACTCTTTCATTTTATCACATAAAGTTGATAGCACTGTTTGAATGATAGAACGTGTAGAAAATATCTTTTTTTACCTTAGGCCTGTTTTTGATATTTATTGCCAAATTCATTGAATTTTATTATTACTACTTTCTTTTACCTTTTGTAACTAACTGATACTAGATGCATAAAATTCACCCTGTCTTTAACACTTGCAAATGAATGTACTGTTTGCTTAGTTTTATTTATTTACCTTAGTTTATTTACATCAGTTTGTCATTGAAATATTACTTTGTTTTGTTCTTTTTACTTATATTATTATAATCAGACTACATAAATCGTAATACTTTTCTGTTACTTTTCTCTGCATCCGAAAATAAATATAAAAATCAGGGAGCCCGGCAACAAATGTATTAACATTACTAAGTTGTTCCGTTTGTTTCGTATCTTTTCTATAAATTTAAAAGTCTGGCCCACAAACCTTATATATATCGGACGCATGTTTTGAAACGTCATTCTGTTAAAAGATGTTGACTGTCTGTTCTAGGCCGCTCTTACAATGTACATCAATGGCTTGGCGCAAAACAAGTCCATCTGCATTTTTGGAAACTTTACAGGAGAAGCAAAAACAGTTTCCCTTCATTAAAAAAGCATTAAATTGACTTAAATTAAGAAATATTATTTACAAATACGAATAGATTCCTGTCTTGATAATAATTATTTTTTAACTTTTATGAAAATGTTACTTTTGTGACTTAGACTTATTTTGCACTGATCTTTTCAGTGCAAAAGAAGTCCAACTGCAGATGGACCTATTTTGCGCTGTACTTTTCCTATTGCAAATAAATACATAGTGCAGATGGACTTATCTTGCACAGGAGAAAGAGTCGAAACTACAAGCATGGAAGTAAACCTAAAATTATTTATATTTGAAAACTTACTTATACAAATAATGAGTTTTACTTTCATTAAGATTTCAATTGAACTCTGTTACATACAAAGCATTTTTAATCAAAATATTTCCTTGAAATGCCAATTTAAAGCTTTATTTTTATCTTATGCTAACACATATAATACTGTGTTATATCAGAGAAATATACAGTGATGATATAGATTTCATGTCAGTCACTGTGAGGGTGATATTGGTCTACCGGAACTACTTTTTTAAGTATTGCATAGATATAATTTTGCTTTCGTTTTAATAGTTTGCATAAAAGAAAAAGAAAATGTGTTTGTTTAGAGTGGATATGAAATATATCTCAACTCAAAGTGATACAATTTTCACACTTTAACTCGCGCTTAGCGCACGTGAAAATATAGATAATATTTGTTTGTTTCAGTGAAATATCAATTTTATTTCACAAGTGAACACCAAACATTGATATTTTCACGAGTGGCATAGCCACGAGTGAAAATGTCATTTGTTTGGAGTTCACGATGTACAGTATTACTTGAGTTTTGCTCTGTTTTACTTTCAGTTTAAGGTAGTGATAAACACATGATGCAATTTAATTTGGTCCTCTACGAGACTCATACCAAAGAAAGCAGAGCCATTTCTCGTGCCAATGTCATACACTGTTTAGTTGTATATACACAGCTAAAGTACAGTACATACTCATTACTGTGTGGTGTTAGGAGTATCTGTTGCAAGTGAAAACAAGCTACTGCTACTGCTATTCCTTACTTTAATGCGCTAAAGACGCACCTTTTCACTGTACATGGTTCACATACGGTTGTTCTTGAAACAAATATAATTAGTTCAGTTTCGATCAGTTTGGCGATGAAATTGCTTGAAATATACATCAATCTTTGACATTATTCGTTCCGAAATTTTCTCAGATAAGCCTTTTTCACTATCATTAACCATTATAACAATTTAACAAAATTTTGGTAATGAAGTATTCAATATACACGGTTAAGCTACAGTAAAAACTCATTTAGTCTTTAAATTTGATTATTGAGCTTTATTAATGAGCTCACCCAAAGTATCGTGATGCTTATGATAAAAAAGTTCAAAAAACTTTTAAACCCAAAAAAGGCAAAGATGATAAAAATTAAAGCAAAATGCGAATTCTATGAATGGGGCATCAATTCTACTCTGATAAATTTTGTCTTTATGCTATTCTTAATATACATGTAATAGCAAAGAATGGTGAACTTTAATTGTCTAGATTTTTAAATAACCAAATCTGTAATAAGCTACTACCGTATATTTTTATTTAGCTTTACGTTAACATAGTCATTATCCTTTTTAGTCTGATATGAGGTGGTTTTAAATCTGATAAAGATTGGGTTTGAACTCCAGTTGTACAATTAGAAGGTACTTATCCACTACACCACGAAGACTGACAGGAGTGGTGATGGAAAAATAAGCTGATGTTACAAGTACGTTGCATGCATGTATAAGTGAAAAGTCGTTTTCGTAAAAAATGATTTAAATTAGCCAAAAATTTTGCCAAATTCAATTATTTTTGCGCAATTTTTGATATTGCTTTTATAAAAGCAGAATTTTTCACTTTCAAAGACATTTTTTTAGAAAGAGACAAAAATCAACAGCAATTTCATAACAACGATCTTTCCAGATATAAAATCTTATAAATGCGAATAAAAATATTATTCCATATAAGACGCCGAACCTTTTGTGCAGCGACAATAAAGCGTTTTATCAAAGCCCTGAAAGAACTGGTGAAACGGCTGTGTTGGCATGTGC
>JAFMSR010000019.1:16042561-16156257 GCA_022818135.1 Saxidomus purpurata
CTAACATATTTCTCTGAATACAAGTTCAAAGATTCTTACCCGAATATGGAGAAGATATTGAAGTTATCTGACATAATGTTCGTCCAAGATGATTGTATAATGCCAGAATTAGTGAACCAACTTGTTATGTCACTTCCGGTTGCAGCAAAAATGATGAAGGCGACCTCATCGTTGTCTTTATAAAATGCAAACTTCACCTACATGATAGCAACATTTACAAATTAAAACAAGCAAATATGATAAAAGTTCAGAATCATGTGCCTTTTTTTTAATTGAAAAATATATATGCAATTAATAAACAAGTACTTGACCATACTTCGGGTACATAGCTATATCACAAGACAAGAATAACTCCTGTCTCCAAAAATTATAACGCCGGATACTTTTATTCAGTATCGTCACAGTATCAAACTTTTCAAAGGTGTTTCTCGTTGGTCTTTAGTAAATTATTGCATTTCCATAACATTTTTACGCTGCTTTTTATTTTATCACCACGTAATGTATATGCAATGACGTCAAATAAATGGCGTCGTATACAACGCCTTTTTCGTGCTAATTGAAGTTTTTTGTTCTATGGTATGCAGAAATGTCATTTAAAATCAAGAGATATACCCTAGGGTATATAATGAAAGGGCCATTATCATAGAAATGTAATCATGACGCCGGATTGGCTCTCGTCGCGATCTGATCTTACTCGTGCTTTGCATTCGTATGATCCGACACTCGACTCAATAACCGTATTCTATCAAATTAAGGAAAATGGGTTTGTATATTAATCAACTTGTTTATTTAAAGATACCATCATTTCAACGTTGCTCTTCATTAAAAAAGAAATAAGGTCGATCAAACTGTAATAAAGTAATGCAAATTCTTAAATCTGTCCGTTTCGACACAGAAAAACGACTGAGTTATAAATATGATAATGGTTTTTCGCAATCGATCTTGCTCCCAATACGTCAAGTGTTAAGAAGTACTAAATACTTTCGTTAATGTAAGTGTTTCAATACCTGTGTCACTCCTATGGATGACCAGGAATCAACTATAGGATTCCGATAGTGTTGAGTACAAGATGTAACGTCAGTCGTCATACAGGTGACGTCATCAGTTGTTACAGAAGTACCGCTGGTCCATGCCGTGTAAATGTCACCTCCGCCGCTAGGCGTGCCTCTGAACACAAGCATCCAATCTAATTAATAATAATAATAATAATAATAATAATAATAATAATAATAATAATAATAATAAGAAGAAGAAGAAGAAGAAGAAGAACAAGAAGAAGAATAATAATGATAATAATAATAAAGGCTTCGTGTAAAAATAGCACTGCAAACACAAAATCTCTGTTTTCTGTGATGTTCCGTTTCGTGACATTTAGCATTTTTCGGCATGCCGTATAAGCTCGCTTTTGCCCTGAAAACGAAGCTTCTATCAGCGCAAATTGAATTGCGAGTTGAATCTGAAACCTCGTTTTCATACCGAAAACTTGACTAAAAACAAACGGTTCCACCGGTAAATATGATTTTGATCAGGTCAAACAGAAAACGTCTTCTGTCAAGAATGTTGTATTTTGTTTAAGAAGTATCGCTATATGAATTAAAGAGTTACGGATAATAAATGTAATTCAGTTTAGATATCGAAGTTTCAACAATAAAAATAAAAGACAGGAAAATGCATGTTGATAACCGAATATCAGGACAGGCAAAGTCTTAGTTACCGCTCTAAGTATTCAAATTTTATCATCATATATCAATTACACTGATCTGTTTTTTATTGTCCCAGTCTGAAATCTTAGTTCCGCCATATGCGAAATACCGTTGTCGTCTTACGGCGGTGATTTCCGCATGGTAAATAGCCATTAAAGCTTAGTCATGTAGTTTTCAAAGGTCAATGTACCGATTTCAGTGAAAATAATAGCAAAATGCCTCGTATGCTTGAAAATGAGCAGAATTACTGTCTACATGCTGTTATATACGTGAAAGACAACAAAAAGTAAGTTTCATTTCACCACTGTCATACTGCCTGTAGACGAATGAAGCATAAGTTTGAACCAACATATACCCTTACCAAAGGCAGTTAGCTAATGATTATTTTTCCACTTTTTTCTTACTAGATCTACATGACCACAATTATTTAAAAAAATACACCCTTTGTAATTGAAACATATTTGTACTGTACATGTGCATTAGAACGAAATTACTGTCAGTCAACAGTACCATATGAAAAGTTATATGGTACATCTGTACATGTAGAGACATAACCTTTACACAAAATAACAGTTAAAAATAATAAAACATATTCTAAAGATCTGCTAAATGGAAAACAATGATAGACAACATGTACCAAACAAGAATCTGGTGCATCTATACATGTGTAGAGATAAACACCTTATCTGGATTACCAGCAACAACATCTTCGAACTAAATTTAATCTTTTACATCACCTAACAATGTAACAGATAAAACTGAAAAATATTTGACTTTAAAGGTAACACAGGGGAATGAGGTTTGAGACTATTCATGGTACAGGAAATACTTGTTAAATCTGTTTTGCGGACAAAAATGCTATAGAATTTATTATAAAGCCTGACAACTTGTATGTTGTATCTTGTCCGTTATGCAGATTCATATGCTATGCTAAAACATGGAGTTATTGTTGCAAACGGTCATTGTGTAATATTCTTATCTATATCTATTTCTTAGTACTGCCTCACACCTCTCACTAGTATTATAGTATAGAGAACATTTGCATAGAAAAAGAATTGCCGTGTATTTTAAAATGTAATATTTGCACAAGGAGGTATGAAACTTTCTACGAGCATTTATCATTATGTGAAATTGTGCACGTGTAATTTGTTTGCGCGACTAACCATAGAGGACAGAGTTATATACCTTGACTTAGTAACAACACCTATAAAGTAGTCAAAAGTATTAAAGGCCGGTGATTAATGCGCCAAATGGTCTTTTTCGATTTAAAGTTTGTGAAGAAATGCCAGAGAAATCGCTTGTTAAAAGCTTAATTACTTGTCGGAAATGGTTAAAACCAGGTTTACGAGCCCATATCCAATCTGCTGAAATCATCCCATATTTCTATTAAATTCCGATAAAATGTTTAATCAACTTCAATCTCTCCAAATTTCAAGCAATATAACGATCTTTTGGTGATTCTGTCAAACTTTAAAGTGGACCATGTACCGTAACGGTTGATAATGATAACAGCTGGCGCGACTGAAAAAAAAGAGTCAAATACCGTTTGACAAATCGTCCATTCCGACGTCTTAAAGCTGTTTCGATGAAAAACATTGCCTGTAAATTACCTATCTTGTGAAAACCCGACTCGTGAAGATATAATCAGCTATTGGAATATGTGGACGCTTGATGTGTCCACCTCTGGTTTGACAATATCACGAGTAGTTGAGCCTTTAAAAAGCGATTTCTCAGATACATCACCAACATTTAAAGAAAACAAGTACTGTATTTAAAAAAGATGGTCGGCACAATTTTATGTATATGCTAGGTTTTATAGATTTTATAGAAGTACACCTTGACCGGAATCGAACCCATGGCCCTTCTTTTAAAGAGCTGTTTAAGCGAACGCTCTACCAACCAACTGAACTAAGCTTTCATCTCTATTGAAATTAAATATGTACCGTGACATGATTGTGCGTCAGGAAAACAAACAAAATCCTTGTGATTTTGATCAAATATGTTATTCGAATTAATGGCTTTTATTCACTAGCCTAGGAAGTAGATATAACTTTAAAATTATAATTAACATAAGTTTGGCCGCAACAACTATTATGTTGAAAGACATTAATTATTTACTTGCTAAATTCATCATTTTAAATCATGTATTGGATAAATCATGACCCTATATAGGTCCGTGGATAAATGAAGACATTTGTAAATATCATATTACAAATCAAGTTTAATGACCAAAAAATACCAAAAACTAAATACATTGTAATACCGACCGAAAACAACTTATTTTTCTTAAGATGATATTATATCGCTAGTACTGATGATTATTCACTATTAACAAATTCCTTTATTGATTTAAAACTTAGATGATAAATCATACATTATCTTTTGAAAAAAGTTGTTTTCGGTCTGCATAAACTGTTTTCAGATTCTTTTATAGTCTTTTTCGATTGTTTTCGGTCAATCTATGCACCCGGTATTATCCACACAGAAGGTGCCTGACAGCGTAAATTTCTCATTTTAAAAAAAATGTTTTACATTCTATTCATCATTTCATTGGCGGTTTAAGAGTTCCAAACTTCCGGTCAAAAGCGAGCTAAAAACGGTTGCCCCGAAACAGACCACTTGGTGCATAAATCATCGCCTTTTAATACTTTTAACTTCTTTTTAGATATATATTATAGTTTACCCAAATATTATTCTCTTTTCTGTCACTCGCTCCAGCATTATTACTATCGGCTTTTAAACGCGTAACAAACTTCACTTTAATCTTAAAACACGAAATACGAATTGACGAGCTTTTTTACGTCATTTACTGAGCGTTTTCATTGGAGAAACGTGCTGTTGTTCACCGTAAAATAGATTACAGATTATTCGTAACTTCAAATAGTGTTTTATATTATGATAATTCAAAGAAAGAGAAAGTAGGTTAAACAATTATTTTAAAATAAGTCTTTACCGTCTTTACTGTATATATTCCACTTTATTTCCGTATGACCGTGGACACTGACGGCGACTAATGGTTCTTTGGACAGCTGACATTCCTTTGAACTGTTGTCGAAATTAACACTCAAACATTCATTGGTTTGATCACAATATCCTAAACATGCTATGCTGGAGGCAGCATTGACTGTCGCAAATGTATTCTGTAACATTTTATTACTTGTCCTTTGGTATCGAGTTTCTGTTGTTTCAACACCATTTGCTATATCAAAATGACTCAGGCTTATCATGAAAAGAATAACCAGATTAACAGAACTGTTTCGGTGGCATTCGCTAAAAGTTATTTCCCGCTTGTTCATTGTCAGTGTATAACGTTGAAACACTTGGATATATCAGAAGTCCTCATTTCATACTACCCGGATCAATACATTTGCCATGACAAAATCTAGCCATTCAGGCGCTCGTATCCGCATCCGTGCTGCAAATTTATGTGTCATCATATTATTGGCTTTTACTTCAGGCTAGATCTGTTGCTCCTTAGACATTGTCAATAGGAAAATTAGTAGTGGCAGATTGAGAACCGATAATAAACTGTTTCCAAAAACCTGTCACACCGCTTTAATTGTTTTTGAATGGTCAAATTAAAACTGAAACAATCGGGACTAACACAGAAAAAGTCGTATGCGATAAAGTGCCAGTTTTTATGATTCGACAAGTATAATACATGCAGTTATCTTCGGGTATCAGTTAAAGTGGGTCCTTTGCATTACCATGACTCAATTATTTTATGATTTGAAATTTACAATCACACTACAGTATGTTTTTTAATGGAAGTATCACTAACTGTAGTCACTTAACAACAAACAATATATTTACTCGATTGCGGAATGTAGTGTGATATATAAAGTTCTTTTATATAGAATTTGTAATATGTGAAACAGTTTTGCTCATATTTCATAAAACTAGGAAGCTGTCTCTCGTAAGGCAAACATAAAATTAAAATGAATGGGGAATTGGCGTATTTAAAACACTGTTCTAAGGCCCACTGTGATACTTTTGTATCACAGTTTCTGTCCCAATAAAAGTAGAGTTGTCTAAAACATAGAAATGTGCCATATCCACCAGAAAGCATACTTAGATTGTAAATTAGAAACAAGAAATTGTTATTAAAGAGTTTGAATCTGTGGCAATAATTTGAGTAGACCTTCTTTTGGATCTACTGCTGAAAATGCATTTCAAAGCACAAAAAGTGATACACTAAATAATAAACCTAATGATCTACAATTTTTGTTCAGTAACTAAGACAGAGAAATGATCTACTCGAACTTTTTAATCACCATGACTTTGTAGTTTAATATACGTGGTGATTGAGTAACTAAATATAGAGATGTCTAAAAGAAGGGTCAATATGCATAAATATTTGACCTCGTTAACATCAAAACATAACTTTTTATAATGTCTAATTATAGAAAATTATCCTTATTCAAAAATCATTGATTATGTTATCTTGTTTATTATATGAACTTTTCGGCACAGTTTTTATCCCGGTCAGCCACCGACGTATACGAGTGTTTAATGATAATTACTTTACCTCTTACTGATATAGAATGATGGGTTCGATCACCGTTACAGATCAGACTGTTGATGTGAAGAAGTTGACACTTTCTTATGGAGGATAACATGTCACCTTTGCTTGGAACTATGGTCAGGTAAACTGTCCACCAGTCTGATAAAAAGGAAAATGCATCACGACCATTTAGTTAACTTTGGCTACCTGTCAGTTTATTGCTGTAAACCAGTCTGATAAAATGAAATGTAAACCAGTCGGATAAGAATTGACTGTCAGTGACTTAACAGTGATATGTCCATTCGAAAACAAATTTAAGTGTGATTGTAAATCTTAAATAAAAAAATCCAGTTATAGTTACGTAATGGATCCACATTACCCGATACCGGAAGATAATGGTATGTTTGGCTGATATCGGTTATTATACTGGCCGAACAATAATAACTCTTCACTCCTTTTTAAACGTTTATATAAGCATATTTACGTTTACATGGATAAAAGAAAGAAATTTCAACTTTTTGACAATTTGAAAGCTACACATTGAACAGTGGTGTTAACCAATTCTCCATCGTACCTTACTAAGCGAGTTTCATTCATATAATAACATTCTGTTCAAACAACTATACACTTCTTCACTTACATGTTACATTTTCAACCCCGTATTAAATATAGCTACCCGCAATAAGATAAGATAAGATAAATATATGATAAGATAAGATTCGGGTTGAGTCGTAAAGGCGGAAAACATATAACATAAGGTCTTGGTGACCCTTTGACTATACAGATAGCTTGATGGATAAATAATACTTTTCTACGGGCCAACGCCTTAATAAAAAAAGAAAATTTGGCAGGTCACCAGAGATATACCTAGCGGTGGATCTTTACACAAAGGTCTTATCTTAGTTACATGTACCTCCCTTTATTGTTAAACTTAAGTGTGAAATGATAGTTTACTATTTTTCAACATGTGTCAGATTTCACAAAAATTCTCATTTTAGTTTTCGAGGTATTTTAGATTTATCATGGTCTTTATTCGCTAACTACCTATACTACATGTATTATGTCTGCTATTGACTTATGCTTAGTATGGGCTAACGGTATCCTGGTCAGGGAAATTATTTTTACCGACGACTGAGAATATTAATGTCCTTGCTCGCTATCAATTTTACGCTAATTGCCTTTGAAAGGTTAATGTTAAATATACATGTATTATTGATATATTATTATTATCATTTCATTATTTGCAAAATTCAATTTAATTAACTTAACAATCTATTTGTGTTTAACTGCTGTTGTCTTTGCACATTTTTCCTCTTTACTTTTTAAAACTTTTGTGGTGGTTTAACTGCTGTTCGCTGAATCAATAGGATTTAAAAATAAACTATGCAAGTCTCTAATTCAGAAGCAATCTATTTAATTTAATTTTTGTTAGAAATCTAAACTCGCTGGGATGTTAAAATATTTTCAGTTTATTTTTATCGTTATCAGCTAGCTTAGGCTTTATATTACATGCTATACTAACTAAGCATTTTGCTATTCTCAAAATCCATTATCATTCAGGAAACAAGTTTTCTGAGAAGACAAGTGTTTTAGCAAGATTAAATCTAAAATCATTACGTAGTTGCCAAAGCTGAGTTTCTCTCGAAATTCAGTTTATTATTTTTACAGGAAATTTAGCTTTGATTCTATAAAATGGAGTCAAAAATTGTTTTCATAATTATTTTGATACAGATTTTATTCAAGATTGCAAAAGGAGCAAAAAATGATCCGTTACATTTTAGTGATGTTAAATTAGGTAATGTTGATGTCAAGCTAAGTGGTGATGTTTTAATTAAGACTGGAAGCGCATCGGAAGATCCATTGCTTATTCTCGCAGGAAAAACTATCGGGGATTAGAAAACAAAATAAAAAAGTTATCGAGGAAATATAAGAAACTGACAAAAGCAGCAGCAGTTTCAGAAAGAGAGATTGGTGAGAAGTTAAGCAAAGTGGAACACGTCATTGAGGACTGCATAAGGAACTTTACTGAAGATAGCGACGAACAGTTATATGAAAGGCCTCTATAGAAATATGTACAGTGGCGCCTTCGTGTAGTTTCCCTCCGCCGTGTTTGCGTGAAAAAGCGTTTTGCACGCGTGTCGGACACGATCGTCATTGCAGGTATGTTACTGCGCATGCCAAGTCAACCTTGCAGTGTAGGAGATATGCAGGACAGAAACCCAATTGCTAGTGCGCATGCCCAACGTACGTAGTCGCTGAGCGTAAAACGTGCAAGCGTATTTATTTTTTGGCTATTTTTTTTTTTTTTGTTTAAAAAACATTTTTTTTATTTTATTTTTTATAAAAAAATTTTTTCTTTTTTCCAAAATTTTTTTTTTTTTTCATAAAATAAATTTCCCCCTCGTTAAAAAAAAAATAAATTTATTTTTTTTTTTTTTTTTTATAAAAAAAAAAAAAAAAAAATTTTTTTTTTTTTTTAAAAAAAAAAAAAAAAAAAATTTTTTTTTTTTTAAAAAAAAAAAAAATTTTTCCTGCGCAAAAAAAAAAAAAAAAAAAAAAAAAACTTTTTTTTTTTTTTTTCCCCCGGACACTTCGGACCAGATTTATAGACACTTCGGACCAGATTTATAGACACTTCGGACCATGAATATATATTGTCGCAAACTCTGATATGACACTTCGGACCATGAAAATATTATAGCAAAATATTATGTGACACTTGGACCACGAAATCGTAATGATTTTAATTATTATTAATCATAATTTTCTCATTTTGGCACCGCCACTGACGATAAATATCCCAATGTTGATTAAAAACAATTTATTAAAAAACACAACAACATCAAATCAAATACTAAATTAGAATTTAAGCCCGACGAATATTTCAAGAATAAGTCATGTTTAAAAGTCCCAGGATCACATTTACAAGTAGCTTTCATTTTATCAAGAAAGATGTCTTGCTGACAGAAAAAGACCTTTTATTTGTGCCAAAACCATTCCAAACTTTGCTTTTTAAATTGATAAGTACATATCAGAAACATAGTGCAGAATTTTTTTCAATGCTTTTGCAAATGGCAACTCTTTTTCTGAAAGAAAAAAACTTGAATACAAAAGAAAGGCATAATTATGTCAACGTCATTGTTTTAGAGTGAATAGAACATGATTCTATCATTATACTATCAATAAATTTATGTGACTGTATCAGTACATTTTAAGTGATCCTGGGGCTTTAATATTTATACAGAAATTACATATCCTTTGAACGCCTATAACGTAATAAACCGTATACGCGGGTTAAGACAGGTTTGGCCTTCCATAGAAGTGACAGTTACCGTATGGAACACGTTTTGTCTGTATGAATGTAAAGGCTATAACGACAGCCCCTGAATGTTGAAATCTCAGACGTCCGAGGCAAATGCTGACACTTTAAGACAACCTTGAAAATGACCTTGGACACAATTTTACCAGCTTTGAAAATTTTCATTTTACCAATGTTCCCTGTGGGATAGTGTTTTGAGCGCGTGCAAATATTTTTTCATAGAGATAAAGCAGACATGTCGTACTCAAACCTAGGTATATTGACATCTTATGAGAACGCTTAAAATTGACCTCTCGGTAGCAAAAAAAAAAGTCCATGGCAGGTTAGCAGAAAGGGTGACCCTTGCGCGTGACCTCTGTAGGTGGGCCAATGGAAATTTTACTTTCATGTTACAGCTCAATCTATTTGCCGACGTATACAACACCGCAGTAAACCGAAAGTAGCATACCGTGATGTACAGTGTTTACAAAAACACATGCATGTCTGTCGAGTTTGTAACAAAATATGCCGGTGTGCAAAGGTTATGGGTACAGTCCATTGTATTAATTTATCAGAGCATTCATTGCAAATGGTAGTCTTCTTTCAAATTTACAAAATGTCCATTACATAAAGTTAGTAAGAGACAATATCATGGCTATTTTCCTTTTCTTTTTACCCATTAGGGCATAGAATAACATTAAGTGGCATGGACTGCCACCTCTTAGCACTATAGTGTACAGAGGAATGAATTGGATAATACAGTGGGATATTTTCTAAGTGCCTAGCCTCAAAAAGATGTGCGGGGGGATTTGCCCTATCTCTGGCTTAAAGTTTTTTGCAGTGGAAAAAATAACACTTCAAATCAATTAGTGTGATGTTAATAAAAATATTTAGAAAACAAGTCGTGAAATCTGTCATTGGAAAGTAACAAATGCCCCAAAAGTAGTGTCTCCCAGTCTGTGACCTGGACCATCAAGATGTGGACCAAACATTCAAAGTTCCTTTGGGAGCACTGAAATACATGTCGCAAAATCCCTTTTATTCATCACTGCGACAAGTACATGTATGTGGGATGCAAAATATTTTTGAGCCCTGGACCAAAGTCTATGAATAGCTTCGTGAAAACGAGTCAAAATTGTAAACTAGAGCTTTCACTAAATGTGATTAATACCCCCGAAAGACTGCTTTATAAACTGAGGAATTTCGTAGTAACAGAATACCTTGCAAACAAACTAAAAAGAGATATTGTTCTTGGCAGTAACTCTGTAATTTGTCAAAAAAGAGTTATGATTCTTGTACATTGCACTTCCTTCCTATGTGCTTGACCATTGTATGGAATCGTATTGAATTCCAACCAATATTTTCGAATAATGCTCCAGACAATAAATTCAACAAAGGGCAACAACTCTGAAATGAGTTAAAATACAGTTATTGTTCTTTTGCACTGCACTTCCTCTCATTGTGCTTGACCTTTGTATGAAGTTGTATTGAATTCCAACCAGTAGCTTTCAAGTTATGCTCCAGACAAGCAAAAGTATCAAGGGTAATAACTCTGTAATTAGTCAAGATGGAGTTTTGGTTCCTGTGCACTGCACTCCCTCTCATTGAGCTTGACCATTGAATGAAGTTGTATTGAATTCCAACTAGTAGTTTTCGAATTATGCTCTAGACAAGGAAAAGCAACAAAGGGCAGTAACTCTGTAATGAGTCAAAGTAGAGTTATGGTTCCTGTGCACTGCACTTCCTCTCAATGTACTTGACCATTGTATGAGGTTGTATTGAATTCCAACCTGTAGTTTTCAAGTTATGCTTCAGACAAGAAAGTAACAAAGGGCAATAACTCTGTAAATACTCAAGATAGAGTTATGGTTCTTGTACACTGCACTTCCTCTGACTGTGCTTGATCATTGTATGAAATTGTATTGAATTCCAACCAGTAGTTTTCAAGTTACGCTCCGGACAAGGAAAAGTAACAAAGGGCAATAACTCTGATATTAGTCAAGATGGAGTTATGGTTCTTGTGCACTGCACTTCCTCTCAATGTGCTTGACCATTGTACATGTTGTATGAAGTTGTATTGAATTCCAACCAGTAGTTTTCAAGTTATGCTCCGGAAAGGAAAAGTAACAAAGGGCAATAACTCTGTAATTATTCAAGATGGAGTTATAATTCTTGTGCACTGCACTTTCTCTCAATGTGCTTGACCATTGTATGAAGTTGTATTGAATTCCAACTGGTAGTTTTCAAGTTATGCTCCGGACAAGGAAAATGCAACAGACCGCCCGACCGACCGACCAACCACCGGGTGACTCCTGTATATCCCCCTAAACTTTGTTTCAGGGGTATAATTAGTGCTTACAACTGAATATAGTCAATGAAAATAACAGTTGTTATATTTATGTAATATAATTTAATGTATTTAATTCATATAAGTAATATTGATACTGAACACAATTTACTGTTCTAAACTTGTAATTTACAAAAAAGTGAATTGTCAATTTCCTTTTTATATAAAAATAGGTTGGGAAGCACCTGTCTGAAAATCACCATAACCAGTCAGGGTTGTAACTTGTTTGTTATTTTGAAAATAACTTCTACCAGTTATATTTATCTTTTTACTCATCACTCACAAAATAACTTCTGCCACGACAAAACCTTCTGAAGTAGGACATTCTTCAGGTCATCTCTAAGACAAGTTTGCCAATAAATCCATTGTGTCAAACTGAAGTCATTACTGTCAGCTATAAAGAAAGAACTTGCATTTCTCTCTCTTATCTAAAGGCATTCGCATTATTATAAGACTGAGGTAATCTGCTTGTAATGAAGAAATTCAGGAAAAACTGAAATGTTGAAATGTTACCTGTACAAGTTGTTATCAGAATGTCCCAATGACCCATTATTTTGGTCACCTCAACTTTCAAGGGAGTTATTTCTTTCAGCAAAGGGAAGCAATTTTATTGACAAAATGTTTCAATTATCACTTACTGTAGTTATTTTCAAAATAACTTAAACAAGTTACAACTTACACCACTGGTTGATAAAAAAAAAATATTTGAGCTCTTCAGAGGGTTTACTTCCTTTTACACTGAAAACCAACAGTAAAATTAATACTGTGCCGTACTGTACAGACAAAATTTTGGTAACGGCTTGCCGTGAACTGCAAAAGTAAAAGAAACTGCAGTGTATCATGAACCGCGATGAATCATAACACCTCTAACACTGACATAAAAAAACACTGTTCAGGATACATCCTTAACAATGCACACTGACAGAAGTTTCATATGGATTTCACCACCACAGTTTGCAGTATGGCACATATTAATATCAGCCTCTTTGCTTTCATGTGTTTCCATTCATTCAACCCAATTTCTTTCATCAAGGTAATTTCTCATGTTTTTCCCATCTTTGTGCTCTAAGATAATCGTAATGGCAGCTGAATTCATCTGTTGTTATTTAGGTGGCCTTTCACAATCATTCTCTAGTGTGACTATCCGTTCATGACCTCCAACAATATATCTTTTTACACCATTTTACTGTTTATTTTCTTTCAACACAAAAAGTCATAATATATTGACTACTTATTTTCATACACTCGAGCACATCATGTGACTAAAAATATTTTAGTTGCTCAAACACGACTGACTTTACAGTATTACAATGGCATGTAATTTTCACATACATGTCATTTCTCTTTTAACCAATTTGCCTTCTGTTTATCTGTACCTATCAAAGGATGCAATCTTTGCTGGAAGTTAATCACGAAAGGCTCCATTACGTTTTCTCAAAAATATATCCAGTCAATACATCAGCAATGGTGTGATCTGTAGAAAAAAGAATTACTTGATGAAAGTATTTGTTCATACATGTATTTGTTAACATACCGTATAATATATAACTACATGTATTTTCAAAATCTTGAGCAATCTGAAGGCCATAATACATCTTTAAGTGTGATTTAATTAGTTGGCACAAAAATCTTATGGAAAATTGTAAATTCTTTTCACTAAAATTACTTAGAAGTATGCAGTTGTTTCACAATTGAAATGGCAATCAAATTACAAAACAGTAAGAATTCTTCAATTTGTTTGAAATTTGATAAATCAAAAGTGACCTTATTTAGAGGGGGTGTTTTCTTTATCATGGAAGGCAGCAGCTTATTCCTTTTTTTAACATTGCCGTCTGTGACACAGGAATGCCAAGCTTGTGACACATATCTATGGTCTGAAAACAAAAATGAAAAAAATATTAATTATTTCATACATATTTATAATCACTTTCATGGAACACATTCAACAAAGCTTTGAGTAGGCTAAAGAGTAATTAACAAATAAACTTGTATCCCAGTCTACCTAAATCAATGAAGGTTTGACATTTTCTCTCTACACTGTCTATATTATAGGCTTTATCCTATTTCAGTCATGATAATTAACTCAATTAGATAATGATTTTGATAACTACTAATATAAACAGTTACACCCCTAATGACAAGTGAACTTTTCAAGAATAATGTAATCCCTAATTGTCTTAATGGTTAAGTTTTTAACTCATTTCTTACGAGAAAATCAAATGGAAAAGATTGAATCAGTCATACAGTAAGGATTTTAAAAGTACTTTTTTCTTAATTTTTGTTCTAAAGCCAAATTGAACATCAACATTTTAATGATTTTGTATGTGTCAGTATCTAAGTCATTGATATAACTTTTGATGACAGTAATACAATCTTGGATATAAAAAGATCAGTATATCAGAAACCATTCAATAATAATATCTCATAATTATGATGTGCACATATACAAACGTAGTGACCCAAGTCAATCAGTGTAGTGTTTTATGACCCTAGTATATTGCCAAGGGCAATACTGTCCTGTTAAAAAATGTAGCTTATGAAAACATTGCATAATATTGCATAATATTATGTAATGTGACCACATGGGTCCTAAGACATCAGTGATGGACTAACTTTTGTCTCAGCTACTGTTACAACATGTACAATAAATTTATAAAAGTTGGTAACTGAACTTCAAATAAATTTGCCAAAAATTAAGATAAGTATTAATAATTAAACTAATACTTTAAAAATTTTAACATGAAGCCCAATAGTCTTTATAGATCCATGCCATGCATAGCTTTTAAAACTGAAATTTTTAAAGGTCATGTAGGTAAATACTAGTACTTGATAGACAATAACTTAATCATGTTAATGGTATTCATTTATTGCAGTACATGCATTCAAATGAAACATTAACCTACAGTTTTGAGTGATGTAAGCTAACAAATTTGCTACAGCCTGATAAAAAGGTATACCTGTGCACTTCTTATAATTAACTTTTTTTTCATTTTAGACTTTTTGTAGAGATACATACTCTTAACTAATCATTAACCAAGAACTGTAACATTTATGTTATAGAAAGTAATTTTCAAAGAACTGAAATCTTTTTTTTAGAGTTCAACTGATTGGTAATGATAAAAATCTGCATTTTGTGTTACATTTTGGTAACAAATACATAATTCCCAACAACCTTCCTCAACTGTCACACAATTATCTAAATAAGAATTAGTTTTGCAAATAGTCTGTTTGATATAATATAAATACATTAATTTGAATTGATATATGAAAACTTGCTGTATAATCTGTGAATTGTGAAATATTTAAGTAAATCCTAAATAAAGCGCTTTTATTGTTGTCGCATGAAAAAAATGTATTTAGACATATACCAGTAATTATGCAGGGTCTTATCAGACCTAGTGTTGTTAAATTGTATTCATGACATCTAAATGTTACAAAAAAAGAAATTTACAATTATTTATACTTGCTGAGAAAGTACTTTTCTAAACCTGATTATGTCTTTGACAGTAGACTGGTTGACTGATTTTAGAAAATGGGATGTGAAAAACTTTAGATAGTAATTATATATGGATTGATTTATAGTGTTTCAGTTTGTGACCTGTAGAATATTGAGGTAAAGTTTACAGACAGACAGACAACGGACAAACCACCATCATAACATGACCTCTGCTGGACAAAGGACTTTGTCCAGCGGAGCTACAAATGTTAGTGATATTTTTCATTCTATGGCAAAATTGTAAATTAACCCTTGCACTGCTGAGCAACAATTGATCCAGCATTTGCGACTGATCACCTTGCTTAATTGATCATGATCTGCACTCTCGGCTATTCAGTTCTTGTTATCCCTTTGAACAAATAATATTGTTGTCAACTAATCTCATAGATTTGCATGAAATCATTGTGCATGTTTTTGTTTTCAATAGCAAAGATATGGCCCTATACTGTTTGACTTAGGGATGTCATTGATTAAAAACTTTGTATCGATATATCAATTTAGAAATATCAACGATACAGCGATATATCGATACATGGGAGTAAAAGTCTCTGACTACATATCCTACCAAATCTCTTGACTTTATTTGTACTATACATATGGTTCTGGTGTATAATATATATCAACCCTTGCAGTGCTGAACTTTTCTGCCTACGAGATTATTGAGACCACATTTCATTAAATTATCATTTGTTAGAAAAACACTGAACTCTGGGTAGGGTGACTGTTTATATTCTGGTTCAGTTTTTGATGGAATTTTCGAACGTGAAACTGTAGATCATTGCACGGTGTAACATTATTTGATACACGATTTTTCAAAACGGCAATCGATATCGAATCGAAAATGTTTTATCGTTCTCATAAACAGGCTCCTGGGTAGAACCTAGATAGTTTCCAGACATACAAAGAACTTGACCAAAGTAGGGCACGAACTTACAGTGGTGAGAGACAAGTGATCATCAGTCAGAGAACTTAACCACTCGGCCACAGATGCCACAATGTATGACCTATAATGTGTTTTTTTAGTTATTCGTACCCAAGTACGAACCGACTTCGGCAAAATGTGGACATTTTCGTACCATTTTCTAACCAAGCATAAAATCTAATAAAATACAACAATTACAACATGTTTAAAGCATAAAAATAAGTTTCAGTTATATACTTAAACGCGTAAAGGTGCATTTTAGACTAGTGTTTCAGGCGCTACAGTGCGGCATATCTTCAAAACACTAAATGGACTAGTCAGGCCGCACACTTTTGATGATCTATATAGGGGCGTTGGCAAGTTACAAAAAATATTTGTTTTTTTACGTTGAATTCCCAGTTTTGTTATTAAAAATTCAAGAGTACCAGTAGTTGATATTCGGCTACTTCCAATCCAAAAATATAGTATTCTTTCCCAACTATGGCAGAGCAACTTCCCAAAAATGCATAGTAAGTTTTCCCGAAGTTTGTTTACATGATTGCAGCATTTCTGGAGGAAGCATTTGTGTGGCATCGATTTTTCGTTGCACTATAACATAACAGCGCACAGTACTGCGTGTTATGCATTACCAGTCTAATCCGATTCTGGGCCTGAATTTTAGTCAATGTCTCAGGGGAGGTAAATTTATTTCGACTTCCGGTTGTCAATGTCACATAAAGAAAAATATTACAGTGGCGCCTGCGTGTAGGTTCCCCGTGTTTGCGTGAAAAAGCGTTTTGCACGCGTGTCGGACACGATCGTGTTGCACGGTATGTTACTGCGCATGCCCAGCGTGCAGCGTGCAGCGTGTAGAACCGTGCAATTGCTAGTGCGCATGCCCAGCGTGCAGCGCATAGGAAACCGTGCAATTGCTAGTGCGCATGCCCAACGTGTAGTCGCTGAGCGTGAAACGTGCAAGCGCATTTATCATTGGGCTACATGTATGTTTTGCTCTGGATAACACCTGGTCAATTCTAGCATATTTCAATCAATCACTTGCATTTTTCGCCAAAAGTCGTACTTTTCCTATCATCCAATTAACCTCGCTGATGCTAAAGGAAGTCGGTAATCGGCATGTTTAGATTTTATCCAAAGAAGTATGGAAAATACCCAATTTTTATTAAAATGAAAACATCAGCCCAGATACTAGTTATTATACGCAAGACAAAGTCTCTGTGCCGGTGCCGACCCACTTCGGACCATGGACACTTCGGACCTCATTTTTACGGACACTTCGGACCAGATTTATAGACACTTCGGACCAGATTTATAGACACTTCGGACCATGAATATATATTGTCGCAAACTCTGATATGGCACTTCGGACCATGAAAATATTATAGCAAAATATTATGTGACACTTCGGACCACGAAATCGTAATGATTTTAATTATTATTAATCATAATTTTCTCATTTTGGCACCGCCACTGACGATAAATATCCCAATGTTGATTAAAAACAATTTATTAAAAAACACAACAACATCAAATCAAATACTAAATTAGAATTTAAGCCCGACGAATATTTCAAGAATAAGTCATGTTTAAAAGTCCCAGGATCACATTTACAAGTAGCTTTCATTTTATCAAGAAAGATGTCTTACTGACAGAAAAGACCTTTATTTGTGCCAAAACCATTCCAAACTTTGCTTTTTAAATTGATAAGTACATATCAGAAACATAGTGCAGAATTTTTTTCAATGCTTTTGCAAATGGCAACTCTTTTTCTGAAAGAAAAAAACTTGAATACAAAAGAAAGGCATAATTATGTCAACGTCATTGTTTTAGAGTGAATAGAACATGATTCTATCATTATACTATCAATAAATTTATGTGACTGTATCAGTACATTTTAAGTGATCCTGGGGCTTTAATATTTATACAGAAATTACATATCCTTTGAACGCCTATAACGTAATAAACCATATACGCGGGTTAAGACAGGTTTGGCCTTCCATAGAAGTGACAGTTACCGTATGGAACACGTTTTGTCTGTATGAATGTAAAGGCTATGCCGACAGCCCCTGAATGTTGAAATCTCAGACGTCTGAGGCTAATGCTGACACAATTTTACCAGCTTTGAAAATTTTCATTTTACCAATGTTCCCTGTGGGATAGTGTTTTGAGCGCGTGCAAATATTTTTTCATAGACATAAAGCAGACATGTCGTACTCAAACCTAGGTATATTGTCATCTTATGAGAACGCTTAAAATTGACCTCTCGTTAGCAAAAAAAAAAAAAAGAAGTCCATGCGCAGGTTAGCAGACAGGGTGACCCCTGCGCGTGACCTCTGTAGGTGGGCCAATGGAAATTTTACTTTCATGTGACAGCTCAATCTATTTGCTGACGTATACAACACGCGCAGTAAACCGAAAGTAGCATAACGTGACGTACAGTGTTTACAAAAACACATGCATGTCTGTCGAGTTTGTAACAAAATATGCCGGTGTGCAAAGGTTATGGGTACAGTCCATTGTATTAATTTATCAGAGCATTCATTGCAAATGGTAGTCTTCTTTCAAATTTACAAAATGTCCATTACATAAAGTTAGTAAGAGACAATATCATGGCTATTTTCCTTTTCTTTTACCCATTAGGGCATAGAATACACATTAATTGGCATGGACCGCCACCTCTAAGCACTATAGTGTACAGAGGAATGAATTGGATAATACAGTGGGATATTTTCTAAGTTTTTTGCAGTGGAAAAAATAACACTTCAAATCAATTAGTGTGATGTTAATAAAAATATTTAGAAAACAAGTCGTTAAAGCTGTCATTGGAAAGTAACAAATGCCCCAAAAGTAGTGTCTCCCAGTCTGTGACCTGGACCATCAAGATGTGGACCAAACTTTCAAAGTTCCTTCGGGAGCACTGAAATACATGTCGCAAAATCCCTTTTATTCATCACTGGACAAGTACATGTATGTGGGATGCAAAATATTTTGAGCCCTGGACCAAAGTCTATGAATAGCTTCGTGAAAACGAGTCAAAATTGTAAACTAGAGCTTTCACTAAATGTGATTAATACCCCCGAAAGACTGCTTTATAAACTGAGGAATTTCGTAGTAACAGAATACCTTGCAAACAAACTAAAAAGAGATATTGTTCTTGGCAATAACTCTGTAATTTGTCAAAAAAGAGTTATGATTTTTGTACATTGCACTTCCTTCCTATGTGCTTGACCATTGTATGGAATCGTATTGAATTCCAACCAATAGTTTTCGAATAATGTTCCGGACAATAAATTCAACGAAGGGCAACAACTCTGAAATGAGTTAAAATACAGTTATTGTTCTTTTGCACTGCACTTCCTCTCATTGTGCTTGACCTTTGTATGAAGTTGTATTGAATTCCAACCAGTAGCTTTCAAGTTATGCTCCAGACAAGCAAACGTATCAAGGGTAATAACTCTGTAATTAGTCAAGATGGAGTTTTGGTTCCTGTGCACTGCACTCCCTCTCATTGAGCTTGACCATTGAATGAAGTTGTATTGAATTCCAACTAGTAGTTTTCGAATTATGCTCTAGACAAGGAAAAGTAGCAAAGGGCAGTAACTCTGTAATGAGTCAAAGTAGAGTTATGGTTCCTGTGCACTGCACTTCCTCTCAATGTATTGACCATTGTATGAGGTTGTATTGAATTCCAACCTGTAGTTTTCAAGTTATGCTTCAGACAAGAAAGTAACAAAGGGCAATAACTCTGTAAATACTCAAGATAGAGTTATGGTTCTTGTACACTGCACTTCCTCTGACTGTGCTTGATCATTGTATGAAATTGTATTGAATTCCAACCAGTAGTTTTCAAGTTACGCTCCGGACAAGGAAAAGTAACAAAGGGCAATAACTCTGATATTAGTCAAGATGGAGTTATGGTTCTTGTGCACTGCACTTCCTCTCAATGTGCTTGACCATTGTACATGTTGTATGAAGATGTATTGAATTCCAACCAGTAGTTTTCAAGTTATGCTCCGGAAAGGAAAAGTAACAAAGGGCAATAACTCTGTAATTATTCAAGATGGAGTTATAATTCTTGTGCACTGCACTTTCTCTCAATGTGCTTGACCATTGTATGAAGTTGTATTGAATTCCCACTAGTAGTTTTCAAGTTACGCTCCGGACAAGGAAAATGCAACAGACCAACCGACCAACCACCGGGTGACTCCTGTATATCCCCCTAAACTTTGTTTCAGGGGTATAATTAGTGCTTACAACTGAATATAGTCAATGAAAATAACAGTTGTTATATTTATGTAATATAATTTAATGTATTTAATTCATATAAGTAATATTGATACTGAACACAATTTACTGTTCTAAACTTGTAATTTACAAAAAAGTGAATTGTCAATTTCCTTTTATATAAAAATAGGTTGGGAAGCACCTGTCTGAAAATCACCATAACCAGTCAGGGTTGTAACTTGTTTGTTATTTTGAAAATAACTTCTACCAGTTATATTTATCTTTTACTCATCACTCACTAAAATAACTTCTGCCACGACGAAACCTTCTGAAGTAGGACATTCTTCAGGTCATCTCTAAGACAAGTTTGCCAATAAATCCATTGTGTCAAACCGAAGTCATTACTGTCAGCTATAAAGAAAGAACTTGCATTTCTCTCTCTTATCTAAAGGCATTTGCATTATTATAAGACTGAGGTAATCTGCTTGTAATGAAGAAATTCAGGAAAAACTGAAATGTTGAATTTACCTGTACAAGTTGTTATCAGAAAGTCCCAATGACCCATTATTTTGGTCACCTCAACTTTCAAGGGAGTTATTTCTTTCAGCAAAGGGAAGCAATTTTATTGACAAAATGTTTCAATTATCACTTACTGTAGTTATTTTCAAAATAACTTAAACAAGTTACAACTAACACCACTGGTTGATAACAAAAAAAAATTATTTGAGCTCTTCAGAGGGTTTACTTCCTTTTACACTGAAAACCAACAGTAAAATTAATACTGTCCCGTACTGTACAGACAAAATTTTGGTAACGGCTTGCCGTGAACTGCAAAAGTAAAAGAAACCGCAGTGTATCATGAACCGCAATGAATCATAACACCTCTAACACTGACATAAAAAAAACACTGTTCATCTGTACACTGACAGAAGTTTCATATGGATTTCACCACCACAGTTTGCAGTATGGCACATATTAATATCAGCCTCTTTGCTTTCATGTGTTTCCATTCATTCAACCCAATTTCTTTGATCACTTTGATCAAGGTAATTTCTCATGTTTTTCCCCATCTTTGTGCTCTAAGATAATCATAATGTGCAGCTGAATTCATCTGTTGTTATTTAGGTGGCCTTTCACAATCATTCTCTAGTGTGACTATCCGTTCATGACCTCCAACAATATATCTTTTACACCATTTTACTGTTTATTTTCTTTCAACACAAAAAGTCATAATATATTGACTACTTATTTTCATACACTCGAGCACATCATGTGACTAAAAATATTTTAGTTGCTCAAACACGACTGACTTTACAGTATTACAATGGCATGTAATTTTCACATACATGTCATTTCTCTTTTAACCAATTTGCCTTCTGTTTATCTGTACCTATCAAAGAATGCAATCTTTGCTGGAAGTTAATCACGAAAGGCTCCATTACGTTTTCTCAAAAATATATCCAGTCAATACATCAGCAATGGTGTGATCTGTAGAAAAAAGAATTACTTGATGAAAGTAATTGTTCATACATGTATTTGTTAACATACTGTATAATATATAACTACATGTATTTTCAAAATCTTGAGCAATCTGAAGGCCCTAATACATCTTTAAGTGTGATTTAATTAGTTGGCACAAAAATCTTATGGAAAATTGTTAATTCTTTTCACTAAAATTACTTAGAAGTATGCAGTTGTTTCACAATTGAAATGGCAATCAAATTACAAAACAGTAAGAATTCTTCAATTTGTTTGAAATTTGATAAATCAAAAGTGACCTTATTTAGGGGGTGTTTTCTTTATCATGGAAGGCAGCAGCTTATTCCTTTTTGTTGTACATTGCCGTCTGTGACACAGGAATGCCAAGCTTGTGACACATATCTATGGTCTGAAAACAAAAATGAAAAAAATATTAATTATTTCATACATATTTATAATCACTTTCATGGAACACATTCAACAAAGCTTTGAGTAGGCTAAAGAGTACTTAACAAATAAACTTGTATCCCAGTCTACCTAAATCAATGAAGGTTTGACATTTTCTCTCTACACTGTCTATATTATAGGCTTTATCCTATTTCAGTCATGATAATTAACTCAATTAGATAATGATTTTGATAACTACTAATATAAACAGTTACACCCCTAACGACAAGTGAACTTTTCAAGAATAATGTAATCCCTAATTGTCTTAATGGTTAAGTTTTTAACTCATTTCTTACAGAGAAAATCAAATGGAAAAGATTGAATCAGTCATACAGTAAGGATTTTAAAAGTACTTTTTTCTTAATTTTGTTCTAAAGCCAAATTGAACATCAACATTTTAATGATTTTGTATGTGTCAGTATCTAAGTCATTGATATAACTTTTGATGACAGTAATACAATCTTGGATATAAAAGATCAGTATATCAGAAACCATTCAATAATAATATCTCATAATTATGATGTGCACATATACAAACTTAGTGACCCAAGCCAATCAGTGTAGTGTTTTATGACCCTAGTATATTGCCAAGGGCAATACTGTCCTGTTAAAAAATGTAGCTTATGAAAACATTGCATAATATTGCATAATATTATGTAATGTGACCACATGGGTCCTAAGACATCAGTGATGGACTAACTTTTGTCTCAGCTACTGTTACAACATGTACAATAAATTTATAAAAGTTGGTAACTGAACTTCAAATAAATTTGCCAAAAAATTAAGATAAGTATTAATAATTAAACTAACACTCTAAAAAATTTAACATGAAGCCCAATAGTCTTTATAGATCCATGCCATGCATAGCTTTTAAAACTGAAATTTTTAAAGGTCATGTAGGTAAATACTAGTACTTGATAGACAATAACTTAATCATGTTAATGGTATTCATTTATTGCAGTATATGCATTCAAATGAAATATTAACCTACAGTTTTGAGTGATGTAAGCTAACAAATTTGCTACAGCCTGATAAAAAGGTATACCTGTGCACTTCTTATAATTAACTTTTTTTTCATTTTAGACTTTTTGTAGAGATACATACTCTTAACTAATCATTAACCAAGAACTGTAACATTTATGTTATAGAAAGTAATTTTCAAAGAACTGAAATCTTTTTTTAGAGTTCAACTGATTGGTAATGATAAAAATCTGCATTTTGTGTTATATTTTGGTAACAAATACATAATTCCCAACAACCTTCCTCAACTGTCACACAATTATCTAAATAAGAATTAGTTTTGCGAATAGTCTGTTTGATATAATATAAATACATTAATTTGAATTGATATATGAAAACTTGCTGTATAATCTGTGAATTGTGAAATATTTAAGTAAATCCTAAATAAAGCGCTTTATTGTTGTCGCATGAAAAAAAATGTATTTAGACACATACCAGTAATTATGCAGGGTCTTATCAGACCTAGTGTTGTTAAATTGTATTCATGACGTCTAAATGTTACAAAGAAAGAAATTTACAATTATTTATACTTGCTGAGAAAGTATTTTTCTAAACCTGATTATGTCTTTGACAGTAGACTGGTTGACTGATTTTAGAAAATGGGATGTGAAAAACTTTAGATAGTAATTATATATGGATTGATTAGTGTTTCAGTTTGTGACCTGTAGAATATTGAGGTAAAGTTTACAGACAGACAGACAACGGACAAACCACCATCATAACATGACCTCTGCTGGACAAAGGACTTTGTCCAGTGGAGCTACAAATGTTAGTGATATTTTCATTCTATGGCAAAATTGTAAATTAACCCTTGCACTGCTGAGCAACAATTGATCCAGCATTTGCGACTGATCACCTTGCTTAATTGATCATGATCTGCACTCTCGGCTATTCAGTTCTTGTTATCCCTTTGAACAAATAATATTGTTGTCAACTAATCTCATAGATTTGCATGAAATCATTGTGCATGTTTTTGTTTTCAATAGCAAAGATATGGCCCTATACTGTTTGACTTAGGGATGTCATTGATTAAAAACTTTGTATCGATATATCAATTTAGAAATATCAACGATACAGCGATATATCGGAGTAAAAGTCTCTGACTACATATTCTACCAAATCTCTTGACTTTATTTGTACTATACATATGGTTCTGGTGTATAATATATATCAACCCTTGCAGTGCTGAACTTTTCTGCCTATGAGATTATTGAGACCACATTTCATTAAATTATCATTTGTTAGAAAAACACTGAACTCTGGGTAGGGTGACTGTTTATATTCTGGTTCAGTTTTTGATGGAATTTTCGAACGTGAAACTGTAGATCATTGCACGGTGTAACATTATTTGATATACGATTTTTCAAAACGGCAATCGATATCGAATCGAAAATGTTTTATCGTTCTCATAAACAGGCTCCTGGGTAGAACCTAGATAGTTTCCAGACAAACAAAGAACTTGACCAAAGTAGGGCACAAACTTACAGTGGTGAGAGACAAGTGATCATCAGTCGGAGAACTTAACCACTCGGCCACAGATGCCACAATGTATGACCTATAATGTGATTTTTTAGTTATTCGTATCCAGGTACGAACCGACTTCGGCAAAATGTGGACATTTTCGTACCATTTTCTAACCACGCATAAAATCTAATAAAATACAACAATTACAACATGTTTAAAGCATAAAAATAAGTTTCAGTTATATACTTAAATGCGTAAAGGTGCATTTTAGACTAGTGTTTCAGGCACTACAGTGCGGCATATCTTCAAAGACACTAAATGAACTAGTCAGGCCGCACACTTTTGATGATCTATATAGGGGCGTTGGCAAGTTACAAAAAAATCTTTGTTTTTTACGTTGAATTCCCAGTTTTGTTATTAAAAATTCAAGAGTACCAGTAGTCGATATTCGGCCACTTCCAATCCAAAAATATAGTATTCTTTCCCAACTATGGCAGAGCAACTTCCCAAAATGCATAGCAAGTTTTCCCGAAGTTTGTTTACATGACTGCAGCATTTCTGGAGGAAGCATTTGTGTGGCATCGGTTTTTCGTTGCACTATAACATAACAGCGCACAGTACTGTGTGTTATGTATTACCAGTCTAATCCGATTCTGGGCCTGAATTTTAGTCAATGTCTCAGGGGAGGTAAATTCATTTCGACTTCCGGTTGTCAATGTCACATAAAGAAAAATATTACATGTATTGTAAATCTTTTCCGAAAATGGACTTTTATCTCGCATAAATTTCCCAATTGAAAGGCTAAGGCCTCTTCCCAATTTCCTGATGAAAAGCCCTGCTGTTTCAAGTATTAGATAGAGTACTGTTGGCGAGAATAATTATGTTATTTCGAGAAGGTTACACCTCTGAGAAATGACGTAATTATTAGAGCCAACAGTTACTCTATCTGATTTGTATCATGGCACGTTGATTGACAGTTCTCATGCCATACAATATTGTGTGACGTAATATCATGTGACATAACAAAATTGTGTGGTAGCGACCCCAATCTTATTTACTGAAAGAAAATCAATACATGTACTTGTTTGCTGTTAAAAGTGTTCTGTAGCCTACAAAATCATATACCGGAGCAATTAAGTGTATTTGTTTTTCATTTTATTTCTATCCGGCCGATTGTAACTTTTCAAAATTGTAAATTGTAAAACAAAAATCTAGGCAATAAAAAAAACTGAAAAGTGTTCTCTTTTTCAGAAAGATCATGTCCTCTATTACAGTAATACAGTTCAGTGTTTTTCCTATACAAATATGCGTAGCCATGATACAAATAAGAAAGACAGACATGCTAACGGTCTCCAATGAATAAAACTTAATTAAAAGCACAGTTGCGATGAAATAGAAGATTAATTGCTTGTATTTTTGGAATCGCACATCCGGGTACAGATAATTAATTTACATTCCGGAAAGGTGATTCCTCGGCTTTCTTCGCTGGTCTCTATGTATCTATAACTTTGAATAATACAATAACCAAGATTAGAAATGAAAGAAGATGATCTCCCAATACCTTGAAACTATAAGATTGCTTTGATAATTCTGTTGTTAAAAGCTTTTTTGTTTTGTTTAAAATAAATTTAAACTTGCATATGAGCAGGGTCCGTATATTACATTATATTGTAATATACGGACCCTGATATGAGTCAACGGTAAAGACAGAGTTTTCACCTTTTACTGAATGGAGAAATGAAAGCGACCTAATAACCAGATTGGTTAGCTGGTCAGTGTGACGTCACGGTTAATCTGAGAATAAACATCAAGTAAGCATTTTTTGCTGCTTCACAGGCTTTCACTGTATTTATCAATGAGGTACAAGAATGCTAGTCTCACTATTTCCACTTCGATTTTACAGGTTGACATTTTACAGTTGTCCGCCTTCTACGTCAAGTTGGAAGTGCCAATAGTTGGGAACACATCCCCAACGAAATTCTGTTGGGCACTTATAATTAAACCCAATAAAATCCAGTATATAAATGTATTGATTATGGATTTAATATGATAGGATTAAGTTTTTAAAATGATGCTAACACAATTCTAAGTTACATTTATCTAATTACACACCTGCATCAATCAGTGTAATATGAAAATAAACGGCATATCGTGCCTTATGTGTAAACTTGCATGTTTAGGTTTAAACAATCAGATTTTTATAAAGTGGTGAGGTTTTTCATAATATTTAGGTTTTCATTTAAAGTGATATTTAATTCATCATTTTAGACCGGAAAATTGTTTTTGAAAGTAGGTAAATTGTGTATTATGCACCTGTTTAGCCTCAATATTTCGACTGCAAGACTGACCGATTTTACAAACTGATATTGCATGCGAAGGGCGGCCATCGTATATAACAAAAAGCCCCGTTTGTTGGGCTAGCGCCGGTTGTACCCAATATTGAAACTACACTTTCTGCTTATTATGGAGCACATTAAAATTAGGCGTAGAGGTGCGACAGTTATAAAATATCAGATCTGTGAAAGGGGTCACATAGAAAATTTTATAACAAACGAAATAACGGCATAAAAACAATATCTAGTAATAAGAATTATCATTTGAAAATCTAAATATTTTAAAAATATTCCTTATACACAGACTGAATTTTCTATGCAACTGTCCTAAGGTACGTGTTGACTAAATAGAGTACGAATTGACTACGGTACGAGGTGACCAGGTGTCTAGATACCGTGTAGCCTTTTATAAAAATGTAGCAATGTCATCACTTGGTTTTATTCTGTTTTGCAAGACAGATGGTAACAGATTAGGAATATATTTGCCGAAGCACTTACCAATTCACAAAAAGCATTTAGTTCGGCATACTTTGTCAAATATGAAAAACGTTGGCAGACATGTCTGCCATATCATCTCAATGTTGATTGGCTGCACGGTTAGTGTGCTTATTTGATTGGCTGCACGGCTAAATCCGGTTCTGCATGATACACGTTTTATTCATAGTTCTGATTGGCTACACGGTTAATCGAGCGTGAACCGTGAAGCGTGTGCCGTTCGTGTTGCACGCGAAAGAAACCGTGTGCGCGGGGAACCCACACGCAGGCGCCACTGTAGTTTGAAATTATGCACAGACTGGACCGAGTGGTCCGAGTCTTCGGCTGGCAAAACCAAAGTGTCTGGTACAAGGCCTCGAACTAGATCATGCAGAGAGAACTCAAACATTTGCTCCTTGCATTATACAGCTCAAATAGAAACAGAAAGTAAAGTTTGCAAAGGAACACGATGTAAACCAGACTACAAGTTCACCCTTTAAGGATTTTGTCTTAGAATTAGTACCGAACGTCTCGTGATCTGGAATTGGGTACCAATGCAGTGCAAAAACGATGGGGGTATCCTGGTTAATATCGACAGTGAGTTGAAAGCTGCAGATGTAAACAAAGCACTTCAGGACATGCCGGTTATAACTACTCTATGGGTTGACGGGAAACGAGTGTTACCTGACCGGGAATGGATTTACGAAAAGAACATAGAAGAGAGTGACTTTTCACTTTGGTATCCCGAAGAGCTGGAGTCGCACGATGACTGCAAAGCATACGTGTTGCATCGTGACTTGTGGAGTTGGAGAGGCAGAAGATGCATCATCAACTTCTTTTATATGTGTGAAATAGTTCAAGCTTGATACAATGATATCAAAGAATGAAACATATACATGCATATAATTCATATCATCGAGAAAAATGTGTTCTGCACAGGTAACCATTGAAATACTGTTTATAACGATGTACTGCGCATGCGCACGTGACTGTTGTTAAATATCTATGAGTTTGTCGGTTTGGTGGTTTTTGGAGTTGAACATTTTCGGTATCGCTTGCCTGAACTTAATTTGTACATGCAAACACAGCCGTTTCACCAGTACTTTCAGTGCTTTGATAAAACAAGCGCTTTATTGGCGCTGCACAAAAGTTTCGGCGTCTTATATGGAATAATATCTTTATTCGCATTTGGAAGATTTTATATCTGGAAAGATCGTTTTTATGAAATTGCTGTTGATTTTTGTCTCTTTCTAAAAAATGTCTTTGAAGTTGAACTCTTACCTTAAAAAAATCTGCTTTTATAAAAGCAATATCAAAAATTGCGCAAAAAATAAATGAAAATTGAATTTGGCAAAATGCACGCTAATTTAAATCATTTTTTACGAAAACGACTTTTCCCTTATACATGTATGCAGCGTACATGTAATATCAGCTTATTTTTCCATCACCACTCCTGTCAGTCTTCGAGGTGTAGTGGATAAGTACCTTCTAATTGTACAACTGGAGTTCAAGCCCAGTCTTTATCAGATTTAAAACCACCTCATATCAGACTAATAAGGATAATGACTTTGTTAACGTAAAGCTAAGTAAAAATATACGGTAGTGGCTTATTACAGATCTGGTTATTTAAAAATCTAGACAGTTAAAGTTCACCATTCTTTGCTATTACATGTATATTAAGAATAGCATTTTGCTTTAATTTTTATCACCTTCACCTTTTTTTTTTGGTTAAAAGTTGTTTGAACTTTTTTATCATAAGCATCACGATACTTTGGGTAAGCTCATGAATAAAGCTCAATAATCAAATTTAAAGACTAAATGTGTTTTTACTGTAGCTTAACCGTGTATACCGAATACTTCATTACCAAAATTTTGTTAAATTGTTATAATGGTTATGAATATTGACAAATTATTATATGATAGTGAAAAAGGCTAATCTGAGAAAATTTCGGAACGAATAATGTCAAAGATTGATGTATATTTCAAGCAATTTCATCGCCAAACTGATCCGTAAATGCAGTTACAGTTAATTTGTTTTAAATAGTACGTTATCAAAGAAATTCGCCGCTCGATTTAAACACTGAACAACCTAGAACGAAAACAATATATGTGTTCCAAGAACAACCGTATGTGAACCATGTACAGTGAAAAGGTGCGTCTTTAGCGCATTAAAGTAGTGCGTAGCAGTAGCAGTAGCTTGTTTTGACTTGCAACAGATACTCCTAACACCACACATCTGTACTGTACTTTAGCTGTGTATATACAACTAAACAGTGTATGACATTGGCACGAGAAATGGCTCTGCTTGAGTCTCGTAGAGGACCAAATGAAATTGCATCATGTGTTTATCACTACCTTAAACTGAACGCAAAACAGAGCAAAATTCAAGTAATATTGTACACGGACAACTGTGGTGGGCAGAACAGAAACCGCTATTTTTTAATGATGTTGTGCCATGCCAAAAACTTAAGATTCAAATCACTGCAATACAAATTTCTTGAACGTGGACATACTCAAAATGAAAATGATTCAATACATACTACCATTGAGCGTGCTAGCAGGGGAAAGTCCGTCTACACAACTCTTCAATGGGCAGCTGTGAGGATGGCACGCCAAAACCCAAAGCCCTGCAGTGTCAAAGAACTAGATTCCAAGGCATTCTTAAATTTCAAACTATTGTCAAAGTCAATAGTAAATTTTAATCTAGATGTTGACGCTAGAAGACAGAAAATAAAATGGATGCAGATTACGGTTGTGTCGTTTGAAAACGAAAATCCGGAACTGGTTCAGATAACTTACAATGACAAATCAACTGTAAAAGTCAACATGAATGTTCGCAACAAAAGCACAAGGGGTTTATCAAGAACACTAGACTTTAGTATTCCTTATCCGCAGAGAATATACACTGTACATGTACCTTGTTCGCTTGTGTAGTTCAAGTGTGATACATTTCGTGCCGCGAGTTCACCACGACTTTTTCTATTCACTTAGGCATGAAGATAACTGACATGTTGAATAAAAATCAAACGAAAAAATGACAGTTGAAACAACCCTACTGTGCAGTATTTTTCACTTCACAACCAATGAAGACTGTACAGTATTTAGGTGCATATTAATTATACATTAATCTATAAACTCTTTGATAGGAGTATGCAAAAAATCTAGTATTATGTTGTTATACTTAAAAATAACTTATAGACTTTTACTATTGATCTTACTTATTAAAATGATATATTGAGGATATTTGTTTGTTTTGAGTGGGTATGGAATATATCTCACCGTGTAGTAATACAATTGTAATTTTATTTTATGCTTTTCAGTGAAATACTGAAATATATCGGTGAAATAAAATTGGCATTTCACTGTTTCAAAGCAGTGAAAAAAACATTTTTATTTTCACTGTTTTTGCCGAACTACTTTTTAACCCCATTCTAAACAAAAGTCCCATATTTTCACACCCAGGATCTCCAGCTCGTCCTCCTTACAAAAGTATTATACACATGATTGACAGTGAGTGATTAATTACGTTAAAATCCCAAGTTCTCACCCATGAGATACACATTTCCCCTTATTTATCGGTGATAGAACATTAAATAAAATTGAAAAATGGCTACAAAATTTTTATTTTTAAAGGTCCATAACTAACGAAAATTGGCTATACGATTCTTGCAGAAAGATAACATAAATTGAAACAGGGTCCTAAAACTTTACGATAGCCGTAGAACACCACACTGTGTGAAAAACTATTGCAGAGAAAAAAAAGATTATTTATGTATTTCCTTAAAAATACCTGGGTGGTCTTTTTGTCTTACTTTCTTGTTTACCGCGTTTCCGTAAACGGTCGGAAATCTTCGAAAGTCACGTGACTGCAAAATTAATTAAAAAAAACATGGCGGATTTTGAACCGCCTAAGAAGAAGGCTCGCACTAGAAAGCCAATTTTGACGGGGTCAGAAAAGAAAAGAAGAAAGCGTGAACGCGGAAGGTTGCCGCAAAGGACACGAATTATGCTGGGAACTGTTTTCGAACGATGGTGCGCGTTCAAAAGAGAACAAGGCTTTGACACGGATCGAGCTGTAGCAGAATGTCTGTTAGATAACTGGAAGTGAGTATCGTCGATAAAATAATTATTATATTCAGTTTGCGACATTTTGAACATATTTTCAAGTGTCGAAATGGGCAACACATTGTTTAAAGCAGCTTAGCAGTATTTGCTCATAATTTTGAATTCGATGTAAGTAGAATTGTTATGTTATGAGTTATTCGTCCCAACGCTTTTCGTACCTACAGGGATAATGCTAAATATCAGTACCTTTTGGAGAAGATAATATTTATTTTTGCTTTTCGTGTTTATATCTTCATGGTATAAATCATTTGCTTCATTTTCCAATAGCACATTGTGACACAATTCGAATCATGTTTCAATGTTCAAATTCGGTCAATAGCTATAATTTATTAGGTCAAGTAAATTCTTGTGCCAGTTGTAGCACATGTTTTGAGGATTGAAATGTAAATGAGAATTCATTTCAAAATTAATGTTACATGAAATGAGGCCCTTATTACCATCTAAGATGTAATCCCATTATCCATTGAACAGTTGAATGTACACAGGTACATTTGAAGTCATGTACACATTTATATGCATGTGCCGTGTGTATTGGAAATTTTGATATACATGTGTGTAATGCAGCAAACTGTTAACAGTATAGTCTACTCCATGGTCAGGAAAAGTGCTAAAAAAATCATAAGTTGTGAATAACAAGTGGAAAGCAAGCTTGTATAAAATGTGCAGATTATGAAAATGGCATCATGGGGCCATCAAAATGTAAGTAAAACAGTAAACTCAACCTACTACAGTCATTTATAACAAATGGATGATTTTAATCGCATCCTCATGCATGAATTTGTGTTTGTGTTTAGGACAGATAGATCAAGTCTCTTAGCGAGTAGCACTTGGCGGATTTTCATGCGCATAGATGTCATGGATGTAGAGTTCATAGGCAGTTTGATACTGTTTAGTACTAGATTTGATAATGGAAAACAAACGCCATTTGAGTCAAATAACTCCATAATAGGGATTTGGTGTGATAGTTGTGAAAGATATCTCCTGTAACATCTTTTATTTTTATAATTTTTTTAAAGTTGCAAGCAGTAAGGCTGGTAGTCATTTTTGAGAAGAATCATTTCTAGATTAATCCTATGTAAAAAACTGCTGACTTGTCTCATATAAAGACATTGTTGGTATTGGTATCAGGACTCCAACTTATGACCCTCGATCTATGAAAAGTCAATAGATTACAAGTTAGTGACCGTAACCACTCACCACAAAGACAGATTTGTGTCTGTGTCAATTTAATGCAGTGCCACTGTACCAGTTACACATTTCAAAAGTAAAAATGTTGATATGTGCCCTTAGCAGTTGTAAGAAAATAATGTCCTTGGCATGAACTTTATTTTACTTGATAGACTTTATAGTATTTTATGTTTCGGATTGTGATTCTGTCAATACATTATTTGCCTATTAGTCTTTAGAATTACAAATACTGTAGATTACTTATATTGTTGTGCCATCAATGTTCTTTATTCATCAGTTTGGGAAGTAAATCTCTGCTGATAAACATTGGAATTTTTGCAGTTTGAGAAGAAAACATGCCACTAGAAGGACAGGAGTCCCACAGCAATACAAATTTGAGTTTTCATGAAGTGTGCAAAGAGGAAAAAACAATTCTGTTTATAATACTGAATTTTAGTGATGAGCCAGTGGATATAAATTTTATATGACAGTGTAATCGCTATTATATATTACTAATTTATTGTAGTGTGAAGACAAAGACCACTTTGAGTACTGTTGAACCAATATCAGGTACATCTTCTGCTGGTGGTCATGGGTACAAATTTTCAACTCCTGCCTCTGTGAAAGTTGGAAGAGTAGAAGAAAGAACTCCATCTGTGTCAGAGATATCAGAAGTAGAATCAGAAAGGTATGAACTATTTTTATAAAAAGAAATTCAGTTGTTTGCAACTGATTTTAATATGAATGGTGAAATTTATACATTTGTTGGGTCCGCAACATTATGATATCTAAACATTTCATATGTTTCACATATGAATTGTATGTAACTGTGAAAAGTGCTTTGCCCTAAGCTGGATTTGAACTTGTGTCTTACAGTACCCTAAGTGGACACTTTACCATGCTGCCATAAAAGCCAGTTCAATAGCAAGGGAGTACAAGTGCCATATTTTACCTCTACTACATACATAGCCTCGTCAGAATTTGTAGGACATTCCATAAAACTAGCTCAATGGCAAGGAGGTACAAGTGTGATATTATACCACTACTTCCTGTGGGTCACTGACTTTTCACTGACTATTGGTGAATTCTTGAACCTAAACATTTTCCGGTCTATTTGTCGGTGAAGTTAGATTATTATGTTTCATATACATGTATCACCTTTATGGAGACCAGCCAATGTCTGGAATAGAGGAAGTCAGTACATCTGGAGCTGAAGATGCTAAATCAGTCGGAAAAGGGAAACA
Source organism: Saxidomus purpurata (assembly GCA_022818135.1). Taxonomy (NCBI): domain Eukaryota; kingdom Metazoa; phylum Mollusca; class Bivalvia; order Venerida; family Veneridae; genus Saxidomus; species Saxidomus purpurata. The sequence goes on from JAFMSR010000019.1 coordinate 16,076,806, forward strand.
GTAAGAATTGTTTTATCGAGAACAGTTAGTATAAGTGTATTGTAACATATGTGTAACCTAAAATGTGTTACTGTTTTCTTTCTTGTTTTGATTTACACAGTAAATTTATGACGGTCTCTCTAATATTCGCTAAGTTGATGATCAGGAATATTTTTTAGCTCTTGTCCTGAAACTAAATGAACTGGTTAAATAAGACCATAACAATTTATTATTCCAAGTGCTGCTGATGCAGAATTTATTGTATGAATATAAATATACAGTACTGATCATGATCTGCACTTACAGCAATGGAAGATTTTTTGTCGTTGATATATTGCACTGCTCTCTTATTGTGAGTCTAAGCAAACATGGGTTGTTGGTATTCATTTTCTAAGTTAGATCAATTTCTATCCATCTAAAGCAATTTTGAATAAAAATTTGAGAAAAAGTTGATTTTCATTTTTTTTTCACCACCATTCAATTTTCACAGTAATTTCTTAATACTTGTATGATCATGGTCTGAAACCTATAAGTCACCTATAAAAAGTGGAAAACTACCTCTACAATCGCTCATTATGCACAAATGCATTAAATTGTGACAAATGTTGCGCTTTTTCAAGTTTGTGGAGCCGCCGTGGCGCAAGTGGAGCGGCCGTGGCGCAATGGTAGCGCGTTCGCCTCAGGATCGAAGGGCCCCGGGTTCGATCCCTACCATCGCCATGTCGGTAGTGTCCTTAGGCAAGACACAATAATTCCACATTGCCTCTCACTCTTCGAGGTTGATTCCATCTGGAATGAGTCTCGAGAGCGATTAATCTAAGTTGCAATAACTTGTTTCGCAATCGAGAATAAATAAATTAGTATAAACTAAATGTTGCGCTTAGGTCAGCCCTGGACCGAGCATTTTTTAATGAATGAACAGTTGATTGATTATTACTCCTCGATTCATGGTGTGACGAAGTGCAGACTTATTTAATAAAAAAATCAATTTAGGCCTATATCTAATGAATTGATGTTTCATTTGTGCTGTAAAATAAAGATTTAAATGCCTTCTTAAATACTTTAATCTGAAATAATCAAAATATTTTGAACTACTTTTGTTGCGTTTTCAGTAATGATGGTAGTAATCATTCTGGGGTTCTCCATGGGGAATAAGAAATACTATAATTCCAAATTTTACTGAATATTTTGCCAAAAACATAAAATAAAAAGAAAATTTGTTTGTTTCAGTGAAATATCAATTTTATTTTACTCGTGAACTCCAAACAAATGACATTTTCACTCGTGGCTATGTCACTTGTGAAAATATCAATGTTTGGTGTTCACTTGTGAAATAAAATTGATATTTCACTGAAACAAACAAATATCCTCTATATTTTCACGTGCGCGAAGCGCGAGTTAAAGTGTGAAAATTGTATCACTTTGAGTTGAGATATATTTCATATCCACTCTAAACAAACAAACGTTATTTTTCTTTTATGCAAACTATTAAAACGAAAGCAAAATTATATATATGCGCTACTTAAAAAAGTAGTTCCGGCAAACCAATATCACCCTCACAGTGACTGACATGAAATCTATATCATCACTTTAATTTCTCTGATATAACACAATATTATATTTGTTAGCATAAGATCAAAATAAAGCTTTAAACTGTCATTTCAAGGATATATTTTGATTAAAAATGCTTTGTATGTAACAGAGTTCATTTAAAATCTTAATGAAAGTAAAACTCATTATTTGTATACGTAAGTTTTCAAATATAAATAATTTTATGTTTACTTCCATGTTTGTTGTTTTGACTCTTTCTCCTGTGCAAGATAAGTCCATCTGCAGTATGTATTTATTTGCAATAGGAAAAATACAGCGCAAAATAGGTCCATCTGCAGTTGGACTTCTTTTGCACTGAAAAGATCAGTGCAAAATAAGTCTAAGTCACATAAGTAACATTTACATAAATTAAAGTTAAAAAATAATTATTATCAAGACATGAATCTATTCGTATTTGTAAATAATATTTCTTAATTTAAGTCAATTTAATGCTTTTTTAATGAAGGGAAACTGTGTTTTGCTTCTCCTGTAAAGTTTCCAAAAATGCAGATGGACTTGTTTTGCGCCAAGCCATTGATGTACATTGTAAGAGCGGCCTAGAACAGACAGTCAACATATTTTAACAGAATGACGTTTCAAAACATGCGTCCGATATATATAAGGTTTACTGGCCACACTTATTATATGCTGATCACTTACTTAAAATTCGTATTATGAACAATATTTTATAGATTTAAATCTGATATGCAAAAGGTCGTTTACATTTAAATTTATAGAAAAGATACGAAACAATCGGAACAACTTAGTAATTTTAATACATTTGTTGCCGGGCTCCCTGATTTTTATATTTATTTTCGGATGCAGAGAAAAGTAACAGAAAAGTATTACGATTTATGTAGTCTGATTATAATAATATAAGTAAAAAGAACAAAACAAAGTGATATTTCAATGACAAACTGATGTAAATAAACTAAGGTAAATAAATAAAACTAAGCAAACAGTACATTCATTTGCAAGTGTTAAAGACAGGGTGAATTTTATGCATCTAGTATCAGTTAGTTACAAAAGGTAAAAGAATGAGAGTAGTAATAATAAAATTCAATGAATTTGGCAATAAATATCAAAAACAGGCCTAAGGAAAAAAAAGATATTTTCTACACGTTCTATCATTCAAACAGTGCTATCAACTTTATGTGATAAAATGAAAGACTAATCTAAAGAAGAGAAAAACAACAATAGGATGGATGTATTGTTATTATAACACAATTATGATTGTGGGAGGCTCGATTTTGCTCAGCAAGTAAGGAAGCGGAACTGTTTAGAGCGACTGAATGGTTCACGAAAACAGAGTCAATTCATGTAAAGATAAACAGTGTTAGCCTAAAATAGTACCAGTATACAAATATATAATAAAACATCTATTTTTCTACTTTAACAACAATGTGACAGTGGTTTCCAAAATAGATACAATGATAAACAAAAGAGTACTATAAAACAAATTTTGTACAGTGGTCCAACATCGTTTCATCAACTGGCACGTATCATCAAAAATGTTATGGTAATCGTATTCTCAAAAACGAATACTTTCTAAATTACTGGAACGTTTCCAGTTTTGTGTTCAGTTTAACAAAAATAAATGTTATGTACAAAGGATAAAATGTGAAAATTATTCATTGGCATACAAGAACGTAGAATCGAAAGTGTGCGAATGCGATGGAAAAGATAATTTACTCGCCCCTGTCCCCTCCCTATAAAATGTTATCTCTACTTAAAATATACAAAATGTAGAGTAATGTTCATAAACAAAGGTAAAAGAAGGCAAAATAACTTTTTCAAATTCGGACGTGTTTAAATAAAACTATCCGTATGAAGGTCAGGTGTCACAACCATTAAGCATCTTAGCAAACAAAATATCTATTAGCTACGTTTGTACTTTTGAATTCAAAATGCTCTTTAAGTAGTTTTCTCCAAATTACTGACTGAAGAACTAAATACTTGATTTATTTTCGCCTCGCCAGTTTGTGTATATATTTTTTTATGTTTTTAGCGCATTAATATTCATGTCTTACACATATTTACGACGATCATTAGCAGGTAAAAGTTTCTGCTTTATAAAGATAAACTTGACTCTGGAAAGTCATGTTGCTATTTTGGTATGGACCTACAACATTGCTGACGGTTGATACGCTTTTTTACAAGCTCTTTTCACAGAAATTTATCCTTTAGTTTCAAGCAAAGGGTAACTTTTTGCTGACTAAATTATGGCTCAACAAACTCTCTTAAAGATAACATACATCCAGCAAAACCCTGCTAGGATTCATGCATCTATAGGTTATGAAACTCTTAATCACCTTACAAACCTCAACTAAAAATTGTATTTACATGTAATTGGCGCGGAGAAATAACTATAATTGTTCTATACGAGTCATTACATAGATAATAAGTTGTTCACATACTTTGTCACCTTGAACGTAATTAAGGGAGAATCTTTTAACACGGGGTATCAATTGAGACAGTTCAATAGTACAGGCAACTGAATATATCTATCATAAAAAAGAAAATAGCAAAAACATCAATTATTGAAGACAAAAAAACAAGTGATGACAGTTATGAACTCTTTTTATAAGATTTATCGCCCGTTAGTAATCCAGTGCTGAACGGACGGGCACTATTCCTAACCATGTTGCCACTATAAGGATAATTATTTACTAATGTTAGAAGAACTTTTTGTTCGTTAAATTGTTGTAGTATCTATATTAAAAAGACATGTATTTTAAGAAATAATTGTTTCGATTCAAACACGATATTGCTTTTGAAAAATACCACGAACTAGGTTCAACGCGAAGCAACAGTTCATTGTTACTTTAGTAAGAAGATGGAATGTGATTGAAAGAGTACGTCACGTAACTGCTCGCATTGTCCTGGGAACATATAATCTATTTATCGTAAATGAGTGTACATATTCTTTTACATTAGTACATGTACATATATAGGAAAATATGCGGATTGTGTTGGAATCAGAAATAAAATATGTTTAAACTGAATAATAAAGATAAATGGTTTAAAGATACAATTTTACTATGTTTATTTACAACAAAATAAGCATTTGGTTTATGTTAAAAAATGCGTAAAAACTGTTTCATTACAAATTTCAAATGACAAAACAATTGCAAACGCAAACGTAATTTACAAAACGATTGTTCAGTATCGAACAAACTGACGAAAACCTAGTTTCAGTTTCTTCATTTGATCCTAATAATTTCCCTGCTCTTTTTTCGATTCCTTAACTTGGATCACAAACAATTATACCGTTACAATTTAGCCGAAATTAGAGTCAAAGCGTGTACGTCTGTGTAAAAATATAACCAATACATGTTCATGCTTAAATTGAATTATATGTGCATATTATGACATATACTCATATATATAGTTAGTATTTATTTGTCGTCTCTCACTTCCTATTGCAAACTTTCAATATGTGCTAGTATATACCAGTCTTGTGTCCATTTTCTCCATCTCCGTCTATTGTATATTGCAATTTACATGTAACATCTACTGTCTAAATTTTGAGACAAATGTTTGAGTAGGTACCAATTAAACGCAGATATTCGTGTAAGCATTGGTGACAAAATTTATACTGTTCCTGAAAAAGATTAATATAGCGAATATGAAAGGTTATGTCTAGACAGAATCTAAAAACATTGCTATACATACAGTTTAGGTAAACTGCCTAAACATTCTTGGTTAGTCAGTCTAGTCATTGTTTGGAGTTGCTATAAAATGAACGAGTCTATGAGGTGGTAGCTTCGAAAAGCTAATTGAAACAATAGGATACTGATGAAAATGCCATCTGCCTCCAACCGGTAATCAAAGTATGAGTAAAACCAACGACATACAGAAATGTTCTTCTACTTGTCTCAAACAAACCAAAATATATGACAAGTAATCGACATTACATTACAAAAGGCATAAAGCATTTTAAAGGCATCACTAAAGAAAATATTTATAGAAATGCAAAACTTCATGTTACGACAGAGTAAATTCAAATTCAAAATTAGGCTCCACCCTAGTTCTATAAGTAGCATCAATAATTATATCAAAATAAGAATTGGTATAATTCTGAAATTTCCTCAAACCGTGACATTTAGTTTATATCAAATTTGTAAAAAGTTAGTCTTAAAGTGGCCTTACCGGGAATGTAACCAAGGCCGTCAGTGTTAGTACGGTAATGACGCAATCAACGCGCGCAAAAATAGATACACCCCAAGTAAATAAATGTTTTTGAGCTATGAAATACGAATTTGCTGTGTACTAACTTATTTTTTTTTAACAGTCTTATGTACTCAGGCTCCACGTTAGTTTATTATTAAGAAAGAAAATGTTTTCTTTTCAAACTGCCGTGAAAAAAAAATGGTTCATGTTTGTCATTGCCTTGTCATAATCTGACCGTACAACAATTGTAAAGTATAACTGTATCATTTAAATATTTTTCATATACTAAGCATAATATTTAAGCGAGATTTGTTAAAGAATTAAAAGAGCAGTCTATGTTAAAGAAAGAATTGCTGGCTTTAGATCAAAATCCAAACTTACTTTGTTTGGAACAGACATGTGTCGTCTGTATTTGATTTGTCTCACCGTGTTGACAACGCTTATTTCCTGATTTATCTGTGTTTTCTCCAAAAGTATAGATATCACACAGAATAACCCACTTTTTTCTGCTCCAGTTCTGTGTGAAATGCACGAAATAAAAGTAAGTAACTGTTTTCGAGTTTGGCTGGATTAACAAACATTGGTTGAAACGTTGCGTAGTTTAACGTAAAGTTCTGTTCGAAGTGTCCATCAAAGTGTTAAGAAAGAAATACATCAGAATTATAAACTCCTTATCAAAAGAAATTACCTGGGGGTAACAACCAAAATATTCGAATTTGTTACAGTTTGTCCTTTTAAAAAACTTTGAAAACATGTTTTACTTGACAAGTCAAATATTGAAAAATCGTTTTAATTCTTAGGTTTATTTAAATTTTTTGTTAGACAAGTAACCTATTTTGTACGTGTTCTCAAAGCATTTTTCTTTTTAAGGAGATTTTCACATACGCTCTCTACTCACAGGCAATGCACGAGTATTGGACCTTCTTTTTCACTGTCACTGTACGTCAGCTCTATGTCTTTAATAAACCGTACAAACTCTCCCGGGTCTGCAGGAAGGTTCGTCTTGTCGTCCCATTTTGTAAACTGTATATGCTTCACTGTGATTTCTTTAGACTGAAGATAACGTAAGCAAATGCACAGAAGGAAATTAATAAAGTCCCGATTTAGTTTGTGTATATGTATTGTATTTATACATCCATTGTGCAATGATGGTTTTACAATATGAAAACATTATTTATTTACTTAACATTCGCAATAGGTGTTCGGTATTATTGCAAACGCAGATTTGCCTTTTCAAAATACACTTGAAACAATATTCTATTGCTCATTTACTTACATTTTTATGTAATATTTTCAATTTTTTAGATGTATACTGATCTGTTTTCTCTCCAGGTTCAGACTTAACTGTAAACGTGCCTTTCTGGAGTGTTTGATTATCGGCTGGAAAGTAAGTTCCCACATTCTAAAATAAAAAAGTTTTCTACGTAATATTTAAACTAACGATGATATTCTTCAATGTAAAATGACGTTTGAAGTCTTAAAATGTTGGAAACAAAACATTAATTAGACAAACGTTCGCCATCAAGTTTTCTGAAAATCATATACAGACAAATGTACGCAGGCTAGACAGTAAAGACAATACTAATACAGAACTTACGTCTTGTTTTGTCACTTGAGACTCCATATCAATGACGCAAATCACTTTCTCCTGTACAATGAGTGTGAGGAAGTCGTCGACAGTATTCGGCATAGGGGTCTGTGAAACTATGAAATGGTTAACTGCTTTGAAACTCTGAAAAGAAACGATGTTCGCATATATATCTTAAACGCTGAATGGTGTAATCTAACTTCCACAAAAATCAAATATTATTGGAGAAACACCGATATAAACATATTAAATAATTAATAAATAAACATAACATTTAATAGCAGTTTCGATAAACTATAAAGTAATATATATACATCTCTAACTGAATAATGCTGTGCTCTTTCTGAAAATAAATTATACTTTTGGGCAAAGTAACGCCCAATTTATATATACATTGGAAAAGACTTCAACAACTTACATTGACATATAATGCATTTATGTAATCTGAAGAGCCTACATGTCTGTCCAGGAACAATCGTGGTCTGTTGCGATCACCTGTAATGTTTTATAAGAATGGTATTGATACGTTTAAAATAAATATCAGTCGAATATTCATGAAAGAATAGCTACCCTAGATACTAATATTATAGTATTAACATTAGTTATTAAAGTTTTGGCAGACGAATGTTACAATCGGAAAACTGTCGCATGCATTCGTGACATATGTTTCATCAAAATATTCCACAAGAGCCGCGAACAATTACAATTCACCAGTTTGTATTCTTACCAGGAATATCAGCTCCCTTTCTATTCTTATTGTTGAGCGATTTGTTTTTCATCACAGCTACAATCTCATCGTCTGGGCGACTTTCGACTGATGCTTGAAGTTTCTTAAATGTTACAAAACCATTATTGCTAAACAAATGAAATTGTTCCACAATGTATATAACTAATCATTAGCATTGTCCTTAAACCATTTTAATACGGTTATACTACATAGCTTGAGATCGAAATATTAAACAATGCTTTGACTTTTCATAAAAGTGTTCCAAGAACAGTTCAGACGTTCTATACTTAACAGCGATTGTTTGATTACAGTTGAAGAAAAGACAGACCTGAAAGTTTTCCCCGAGATGATCGTCTGAAAGTTTGCTCATGTAATCACTAAACTCTGTAGCTCCTACAGCTTTACTGTCAAAAGTTAGAGTGTGAACAACAGCGTGATGGAGGTATCGGTATTGTTCCTGTTTGCGTAAAGTAAAACGAAATGTTTCCAATAATCAGCGAAAATCAACGAACATGTTTTGATGTAAATTAATTTATTCACACAAAGTATCGCAAAGCATACGAACCTTCTATACTATGTCTTTGGTTCTTAGGAGAGGTTATTTGTTTCCTGTGAGGATCCACCACAAAGAAACAAACTTCACTAGGTCCGTAGCTCCTATAAGACACTCGCTCGTTTACGCTACTTTATGATTGAATTTAAAGTTATTTTAAAAGTTTAATTTAAAACCCAAAATAAGACTTCTTTTTTAATGAACAAAATATCAATGCATATCAACTAACAACGAGCAAACACATGATAAGCCTTTAGGATGGATTACAATTTGAAAAATGGATTACTTACAGCAGTTTGCACCATATAAACTCGCTGCTCTCTCAGATTTCTGACGCAAGCGTAAATGTCGACCCCGCCCTCGACCTCGCCTTCTATTGTCAGACTGTCTAATGCAATATAAGTGCCAGTTCTTCCAATACCGGCGCTGAAATAAGCAGATAATTCTTTCTCAGTTGCATGTACATTTTGTATATTTCAAAATCTTTATGCCAAAAGTGAACTTGTGAGTGAAGCTGTGTCTTTGTCGTAACATACACCTTTAAATAGAGAAATTCTCTCATTGCCAAACAATTATTATTACCTGCAGTGCACGATAATTGGCCCGTCTAACTTCGTTTTAATACTGTTAACCTTCTGGTGAAATTCTATCAAACTAGTAACATCATCAGGAATTCCTTTATCCGGCCATGCTGTGAAGTGAACTTGTACAATCGGTCGCTTCTCTGAGCCCTGTAATGTTCATACTACACATTCATGGCTATTCAGTATGGAATTTCAGTAAGCAAAAATAGAAATTTACATCGTATTGATTGCTTCGAAACTACTGTTTATCCATATGAGTACGAACAACATAAGCAACTTACTTATCCGAAAACGTCAAGTTTGATAAATTCTTACCTTTTGAGCTACAAAGGATCTGACAGTATAATCAGCGTAAATTTGTTCACTGTTACAGGTGACTTTTACATCAGCATACGGATTGTTGAAGTCTTTATTCGGCCAATACTGGTCACACTTTGGTATCTAAGTTATTAAATATAACATGAACTAAAAATTAAAAAAAGTAATCTTACAATTACGGTCTTTGTAGGTTAAAAATTGTGGCTTTTTGAAAGGTGTACATTCCTGTTACTATTACAATATTACCAAAATTAGCACTTAAAGTAAAGTTTTAAAAATGATCCAAATGCATGAATTATCAATTTTATGAAAAGTGTAGTTTTCGTAACCGGTTTTGAGATAACATATGACTTCGGTTATAAACTATGTAAACATGATTAAGATTTCAACATGTCATTGTCTTACACTGTCAGAGACAATACGTTAGATAAACCCACTATTTGATATAGATAATATTTGTTTTAACACAATATGTGCCCTATATTATTATGTTTAGGTTAACAAATGTTTTCACGACGTTTTGCATTTGTATATTTCTTTAGGTTGTACGAAAGGAATACATAGAGGGCTTACCCCTGCCTCAGAAAGTTTTGTGAGCATCACAATTTTGCCAACTTGCTCCTGCCAGACCATCCTCCAGAATGCGGACATGTCACCCATGTATTTGTATGTTGGTCCTTAAGTAAGAGATACATAATACGCTCTTCGTGTAAAGATATATGAAGTCTTGATTATTAAAGAGACCACTCTTACAATTTCTGATAGAACATGTCATTTCAAATATGTAAATTGCATTTAACTTCCGCCTTGTTGGTGAATAAACTTAATAAAATAATAATGTAAAAATGTTACATTTTATATATATATATAAGGGTATTTTTTATACATTACATACCTATAGATGCAATATAAGCCCGTCTCTTGACATATCCCTGATATTAAAATCAGAAAATTACATTGCAGTGTGTGATAATTACAGAAGCCGTCATTGCTTCACGAGGGCAATAGAAAACAGACATATACATGTAATTTATATCAAGTAAACGAAGCAACATCACTGGATATTTGACGAAATGTATCGGGCGAAAAACAGTTTCGTTTTAATAGTGCTATATCGAGTCCGAAAAAAGTTAATTACATGTATCATGGTAATGGTCCAGAAAAGATAGATGTTTAGATGGCATAGTTTTTAACTATTAAATAAAATATTCATATGAAATTATTAAATGAAAAATCTATTCATACTGTAAAACATTTTACACTTACGTCTATGAAACTTGCGTTGATATAGTCAGAAAATCCATCTTTCAGTTTAACTCTTGTGTCATCATCTGTAAGTCAATAAGGAAAACTAATTATGATAAGTCATATGTTAGAATATGATCGAATAACATAATATTGTCTGACTTAAAACATGTTTATATTCGTAAGTAAGATCCACGTCAAGTCTGTCTTATATGATAAGTCTCCGCCTTTGTGTTCGGGTGGCTTAGGTAGCGGAATTGTTATCACTAAACCACTCACTAATTTAGGGTTTGAACCCAACTACATATGTATCTTACTCTTTGTATGATAATTTCGTCAGTTTCTGTCGGGGTATCATCAAACGAGTCTTGTGCTGGTTCTAGAAATTGATATAATTTAGCATATCTTGTTTGAGTTAAAACTACAAATACCGAGAAAATGTGAATGCTATCTACTCAAACAACTTAGTAACATGTGTACTCTACACGGCGTTGCATGGCATACTTGTACCTGTACCGTTTTCTCAAATTCCTGCTTTTTGAAAAAATGATATAAGTATAGAATGATATTCGTTTAAAATTATTCGCTGAGCATCGTTCCATTCCTCTTGCAGACTGAGTTATTTTTAGCCCGATTACTAGTTCTCAATTTCTGACACGAATTAAAACTTTCGTTCTCCTTAGATATATGTATGTTTTAACACGTTTGTCAGCATGTGGATATCTTTAAACTTGTATTAATGTTATCATTGACAAGATATTAGAGGTCAAACTAATAAAGGTTTTTTGTTTAGAACTGCCTATAGCCAAGAAATTAAAGTTCCACAACAAATATCCAGTACATGATCTTTTTTTTCAAGCCTTAAATAAATGAACATACATATAGCTGCAACTAATATCATTTGCTACTGGTATTGCTATGAAAATATTTAGTTAAATTGTAAATTTGTAAATGTTAAAAGCATGTTACTTACATGGATACAGTCCCCTGTATCGGTTTTTCATTATATTTTCTCTTCTCTGGGATTCAGTATAGGGTTTGATAAGGCCGGCGGGAAGTTGCTGAATTGTACATATGAACAAAAGATGATAAAGTCAAAAGTCATTTTATTGATAAAATATTCCTTTAGTTTTATTTTTTTCAATCTCAAATGAGTTTGAATTTCAAATCTTCAAACAGACTCGTATGATATATGTTGGTAAATTGCGGTAATTGCATCACCAGCTAGTTTAAGGTAAAAGTGAAATGATAACAAATATCACCTCTGGTTTTCCTTCGAGTAGCTCAAGGAATCGCATATGTTATTGACAATCTTGAAAAATACAACAGATATAAAACATATCCAAATCTATTCAGGATCGATACAACAAACAGAGAGCAGTGCATATAAAAGAAGCTTACGTTAAGGTTTTCGTAGGAATACAGTGTGGTTTTCCTTCCTCACATATATCTTCAGCGTGATAAAATGTACATGTACATGCAATAAGTGTCAAATATATTCAATGTAGATATATTTAAAACCTGTTTGTGTGTAGATTATGAGTTCACACTATACGTTATTTAAAACGTATCATAATACCATAAATTCCTCTGTGAAATATCCCTTCGTCTTCTTAGAAACAAAGTCTGCAAGCTCATCCTTCATTATCCGTCTCTTTTTCACAGCATTTACATTGTAATATGTATCTGAAGCGTCCAGTTGATTTGTATGAGAGGCATTTATATGTGCCACCTGAATTATAAACATGTATACATGTAATACTTAAATATTGTAAATTGTAAATATAATTACATTTTATAGTGTATACACTTATTGAAATGATGCCGAAATAAATGGCCTTTGTTCACTTTACATGGAAATATTTGCAAACATACTCAACCATATTGTGCATAAGAAAATAAATTGCTGCAAATAACAAAATTAATCTTCTATTGAATGTATACTTAAATGAAAAGTTTGAACGTGGTGTCAGTTTACTTATAGTATTAATGTACTAACCGCTTTGCTTTCCCTAACAACAATATTGTTAGGTTCTTCTTCAAATTCAAATGCAGATTTCACTGAATGTTTGGCATGCTCTTTAGCTACTGGCTGCTGAGAGTGTTGTATTACTGCGTTTTCGTAAACTGCAGCATTGCTATGTTTAACGTTTTCATAGTTTCGATTGTTAACAGTGTTGGTTTCAATTAAATCTTTAGGGGACTTTGATTCAGGATCATTTCTCCTTTGTTCTTTTGGCATCGGATACACTGTACCTGAATTGGTTTAATGAGGAGCAGCAGGTAAGGACATTTGAAACGCAAAAGTACTTTGTTTCTGTAATATTATGTAAAAAAGAATCTTAATACTTAAACGGTGAAGCTCATCACGTTAATACTTAATATTGAACCTTTAAAGTTCTAAACATATCAAACACGCTACACGTTAATAATGATAGATATTTTAACATTTTTGTGTGGTTTTAAATGCTAGATCTTTGTCGCAGGTTGCTGTTTGAGAAAGTCAAATGAAAAACTCTGGAAAAGTTGAAACGCTATCACATTTTGGGATATGAAACTGTTTTACAAAATGTGGATGATTACACTAAACGTAGCAGAATTAACACAAAAGTGACACAAGACATATAATTTCAAAGTACTACTTTCATTCAGCGGTATACATATACCTGTATAAGCTTGGTTATCATTCACACTGAGACATAAACTTAAATGCCGATAACTGAACTGATATATGTCGTTGTGATAATTACCTGTATCGTTCTGGTCTATCACAGGTGCATCAGTTAAAGTTTCACTGTATGTTACTGCAGCATTGTCACTGATTGCAATCGAATCTTCTCTTGAACGCCCTTCTGTTGTTCTACGCCTAAAAGATATCAGACATATAATAAACGACAAAAATACTTACTTTAAACTAGTATAACTGTTATGAACCTTAGGTATACACACTTGCTTAACACTAATAGATAGAACGCCTCAAGAGTTTCAGTAAGATGTCAATCATGATCTATTGCTACCGCAAGGCAGTTAAACATCGCTTTAGACATTCTATGTTCAAAGTTCTTTTAATTCTACATTTTTTAATGTTTATAAGTCCCGGCCGACCCTAGGATTTCTCCTTGGGTGAACTTGACAAAATTCCTGACAGGCGCAAGATGAAGAGAGATAGATGCAGATACAAGGGAATCCAGGTACCACACACTAGCTCTTTATCGAATGGACCCCTTGGTTATCTTACATGCGCGGTGAAAAGCACCGATACACATGAGACTACCTCTGGGCTTCTAAGCAATTCATCTGTAGATGGGTGGGCAACACTGAAAAGCGTTCCTGAAATTTCAAGTGCCGGGATTCGAACCGAGGACCTCCGGATTGGTAGTCCAGAGTGTCAACCACTAGACCACCGCAACACCCTTAGGTAGTATTTAAATTGAACCTCAAATTTTACCTTTTCATAATATAATGAAATAAATTCGTTTATATGTTCAAAATGTTATTGGTATTATTGTTTTAGCAAGGCACTGAGCTTAATATATTATACCAAAATAAGGATTGACTACGCATGTATTCGATCTGAATAACTACATGTGTTCGATAAATGGTGGTGCATTGCCTTTTAATAAGTTACATATGTATTAAATCAAAGGAAACATTTGGACAAAATGAACGCTAAGAGAGAGGTGATAATTTTCAGAGATGAAGTGGTAAGAAACCCAGATGTAGTCTCATGTGTATCGGTGCTATACACCGGGCACGTAAAAGAACCAAGGGGTCTATTCGTAAAAGAGCATGGGTCTGGTACCCGGGTGCCCTTGTATCTGCATCTGTCTCTTCAACCAGCCCCTGTCAGGAGTCTTAGCAAGTTCATCCAGGGAGAAATCCCAGGGTCGACCGGGACTATAAACAATCTAAATAAAGAAGAAACGTTAAGTAGAACATGAATCAGTTGATCATTCACCAATAAAAAGATTTTGGCAATTTACTTTTTGAGCAATATTTTCAAGGCAATCACTGAAATGATAGTCAATACGAAAATGGAAGCTCCAACAGATACCCAAACCGTCATGTTAGTTGCGTCTTCATCTGTACCCTCATGTGTTTGTTCTATATATAGATGAAGACAATCATAAAAAATATTAGAAAATAGACATTACAAAATCATATAACAATATGTACATGTTACTTGGTTGTAAGCAATTATTATATTTCAAAGCGATAGTGTGATCTCAAAAATAAATATTGTTTCTCACCTAGCTGCATACATACGAGGGTATATCAACACGTCTCTGGATTAACATGAAAAGCTAAACTAATCAGTTTCATTCATTTCATTTTTCTAATTTCCTTTGCTTATACTTTAATGAACTATGAAACTTAATAGTAATTTAAGTTGTGAACTATGAAATTTAACCGTAATTAGAGTTGTTTTAGTCGCGACAACATAACTCGTAGTACAAAATATAACTATTATTTTGCCGATGACACGCCATCTCGTATCCCCGCGGCATACAAGGACAAGGACAAGGAAATAACTTCATTTCTCTTTGACCTTGACCTTTGATCTACTGACCTCAATATAGGTAGGGGTGTTCTACTAGTCATAACCAACCATCATACAAAGTTTGGCTGTCATACATGCATGTTTAATTCTCTTTTTATATGCAGTATTGTTTCTATTGGGTAGAAATTGACCCCCAACTTGCCCCAACCCACGCAAATTTAGGCCCATCGGTCAGATGACAATTCTATAAAATGTTGTGCACTGCAATGAGGTCATAGCAATATTGTGGGGGAGTTCCTGGTGCAAACAGTGTAGTAGGAGTCAATAGCTTGGACAGGCGGACAAACGGTGAAGCTCATCACGTGATTCCCGCCGCTCTGCTACAGCGCGAGGATAAATATTCTACAAGTATGAAACTGAATTATCGTCGTCAATTTCTTATAGTTTGATTGCATATTCAATTATATTTAACTTTATTTTAATAGCTATATCACACAGAACTAAAAGCTCACCTACAGTACAACTTGACCTTTCAAGTCCCTGTCTACATCCATGAACACACTTCCCGGTCTCTCTGTCGCATTCATTATTTACACAGATCTCGCTACAGTTCATCTCACATGTTTCTCCATGGAATCCATCTTTGCATCCGTGTAAACAGTGAGCTGTTTTCCAGTTGCAGGTATTGTTAAAACATCTGCTACTGCAATTCTTTTCACAATGTGGACCGTATTTTGTTTGAGTAACACACCCACTAAGGCATGATCCGTCATCTACAGCGCACATTATTAAATCATTTGTGGCATTGCAATTGGGGCTACACTCCTTAGAGCAATCGTTTAAATATTTTCCATATTTGCAAACAGAGCAATCTCCATTGAACTGGTTACATCTACGACAATTCCCATCGCAAATTTTTTCACATTTGTCGCCCCAATGTTCGTCTTTACAACCCTTTTGGCATGTGCCATGTACGGAATTGCATGTCTCATCAAAGCAATATTCTGAGCAATTTTCGCATTTTTTAGTAGTGTTGTGAGGGTAGTAGCCGGAAATACATTTCAGACACTCTCCACTTGAATAGGCAAACTCATCTGTACATTTTAAACAATACTTGTCAACGTATTTACACATGCCTGAACAGTCATCCCCATGATACCCGTCAATGCATCCGTTCGCACACTTATTTGCAGACAGACATTTCCTGTTTTTACATGTGCTTCCACATGGACAACAAGCTGCGTTAAATGCATAATAAGATGAATTTAAGCAACTAGTGCACGCCATGTCTGTACAAAAGTCCTTTCTACAAGTGCAATTCATAAATGTGTTATAATAGCCTTCTCTACAGTTGATACAAAATTCTTCCTGGAAGCCGGAAACACAGTTACAGGCGCCGGTGCTTTTGTCACACTGACGATTCTTGCAACCAAGTCCACAGTCATTTTGACATGATGGTCCGTATTTTCCAGTTTCACACTTTGTACAATTGGGGTATGATGTACATGCTTTACAAGCTGAATGACAACTTTCACTGCAGTTGGTGTGATCTCCATTATATTTGCCATCTATACATTCGGTACATGAGTGATATGAAGAACATGATTTACACATTTCCTTACACGGATGAGGGCAGTCAGAATAATGAGTATTGCTGATTATATATTGGTAGCCGCTATAGAATCCATTTTTACAGCTTGTACAATTGTAATATGAAGTACATGACTCACAGTTGCCCTGACACTTATAACGACAATCAGAATATATAGGATTGCTCTCGATGTCCTCCTTCTTACCGCTGTAAAAACCATCTCTGCATGTGTTGCAGTTGCTCTTGGATGAACAAGCTGAGCAATTATCAGGACACTTATCGCAATATGCTCCGTAGAATCCACTCATACATTTTCTGCATGAACTAGCATTCTCACATGCAAGACAGTTACTTATACAGGCGTGATTACAATTTGCTCCATAATATCCTTTAATACAGCCGACCAAACAGGTGCCATTATTCCCGTTTTGGAACTCACACCGATTACTTTTACAACATTCGCAACTGTTGCATTCATTAAGAGCAGACACTGAAATCCATGCAAAAGATACATAATTTGTGTGAAACATACTTCAAAGAAATATCTCACTCGTGCTTTTTTATATTTTCAACATAGCAATTTGTATCTCTTTTTAAATAATACTAATTGCAATCTTGTTGCTCCAGTAACGCAATATGTTAAGTTACATATTCGACTGTTATCTTATTCATACTCTTAAAATCAAATAAAAATGTATAGTATAAAGTTGAAAAATAGAAGTTAGATTTTAAAGTCAAGATGTATACGAACATGCACGTACTTTTAGATAACATTACAAGTATGAATATCATACTGCTTTACTTTACAATAAAACATGTTTTTGAATATTGTTTTTGTAGATCACCTTAATAAACGGCTCGTGAAACTTCCGGAGGAAAACCAGACTTTAGATGTGTTTTTCTAAAAGCGACTACATTGTAAACTGATAACATGTATATAACATTGTGTTTGCTTTGTAACAGCTGAATAAACTTGACAACTAGACGGGATTTCAGATGTTTAAGATAAAAAAATGACCTATGCATTTATGCATTTAAGAAATATTTTGGATTATACATACATGTAACTATACAAGTATATTGTACGTGTGAAGTGAACCTCTTTTTTCTCTTATTGGTTAAATATTACTCTCTGACAAATTGAATGTACATGTATTTATTTTAAGTGATCTTACTAAACAGGATTGTCAAATGCTGATTATTAATGAACAATAACCTTGTTTATAAGACAACAATATACAGGAAGTCAAACAATAAGACATTGTAAGAAAAGAACAATAACAATGCATGGCTGTTTTAAGAGTTCATGTAGGAAATAGATTTGTAATTCATGGGTTTTGCGTATAATCCCCAAAAGTCCAATATGACTTAGAGAAATATTCATGATTATAATATACTTATTTATGAGAGAGAGAAATGTACATGAACTTGTAACGTGAGATTTTGTTTCAAAAAGCTTCACGTAGCTCAAAGAAATTGATGTACTATACAATGGAGATTTGCACAGTACTATATATTCGGTTTTTCATTTTGCTTTACCTGCATATCAAATGTATTCATTTTAAAAGAGCAATTATATGTGCAGTTCTATTTAGGATTAACAAATGCTTATAAATGCTCATATACATTAAGTAGTTTATTAAAACAAAGTCTCGCTGAAAATGATACCAATTAATTTCAGCGAAATATTATAATTGTGTCAGCATTTTTCATTCGGTTTATAGAATATAATCAATTATAACAGTTACTGTAGACTGTAATAAATCGTTTGCTCTGCTTGCATATGTGACTTCGCCTTTGTTAATGCAGTTGTCACCTTTAGGTATCAATAATAACAAAAAATAAACAATCGATTTTAAAAACCTGGATTTGCCACTATAAATCGTTGCTAAATTATCTTGTCGTTTATCTATGCGGTAGCTTTCAGTGTGTTCATTTAAGAGATTGGTCAAATTTTCTATAGCAACGTGAAATTTTAAGTCTTACATGATATGACCTATTAGTAATCACACTATTCACTTATTTACCTTCGCTACCCAGATACAGTAGAAACAAAAAATGTAGCCAACCCATCTCAGTCTACACTCGTACCTGAAGTAAACATTTATTGTCAGATAAGAAAATGTCTTAACTATATTATAATTCAATGTAATCAGCCAATCAATGCGTTGAAACAACTTGTCTTAACTGGGTATTGTCAGCATTGTAACTGAAGTCTAAGAAGCGTTGTTGAAATGCTTACGATATTTGCTTCAAAATTTGTAAATTAATTATTTATTCATAGATAATTTAACACAAAATATAACTCCTATCCAGAAGCTAAAGCTTTATTTAAATAAATCCTGTTAAATAACATATATAATATATACACTACATTTAGTAGATATGAGCATAATGTTTTCTAAAACAAAATTATTTGATGTAAATCAATGGAAAGTCTCTACTTAATTACCGTGTTAAATTGGAAAAAGTATTCAACATAAACTTCATATTCATCATGCGGTGGGAAAACATACAGACAAATACAGTGTGGTATGCACATGTTCAAGGCTCCAAAACTTCCGAATCATTCTTACCGAATACTTTATGTACAATAGCAAAATAGTGATGTATAACCTACATATCGAAACAACGTTCAATCAAATATATATTTCAAAATATCTTTAAAAACACAAAACCGTTTTTGTCCATCATTTGATCGTAGCTATTTGTTTGTCATAGAATAGCATATATGTTGAATAATTCTTAGCTGCTGATTGAGTCTGATGTCTGTTTATGTTACAGTACGAAAGACCGGTTCATAGGCACAATGTGTTACCCAGAACCATTGCACGAGAATTATTCACAGTAACATTAACATTTGTTTGGGGACATAAATATAATATAATTGTTTCTATGTATTAGTTTTATCAAAATGAATCATCTAATGAGAACCCTTCCAACAAAAATACCACTGTTTAACTTATACATGTCGGCTGGCTACCTTCGGATGTCACAAGGTTTGAGAAACTCACAAATTATGTACCTCTTCCGGTTGATAACGAATACATTTACTACTTTGTTACTCAGTCCTTAGTCTCTCTTTCGCCCCAAAAAAAAAAAAAAAAAAACCCCTCCTGACTAAGAAACCAAATATTATGTATAAGTGATTGGTATTTTATTATCATGACAAACCTCCTTTGGTATGTGTTCCAGAATGAAATCTAAATAGACTATTACAACCACAAGTTACATAAGTTTATTTATTTAGATATAATATCCGCATGTGATTAAACAATCCACAGCTATGATAGGATTCCAACAAACCGCAACGAGACACCTTTATGCAAAATGACGTACAATAACATTAAACTATCAAGAGGCTAGACCGTTAGTCTAGAGACGCAATAATATTTACACTGTTTGTAGAATTACTTTATCCGCTAACAAGTAGTACCTCGTCAACTGTTTGATGGAGGATCTCCGACAAGCACCTTGTCGGAAGTGGGGTATTTAAGTGAGAAAAGATAACAAATATTAAGTTCAAACTCACATGCAAGTGATGTTAAATAGCAATGCAGTAACTGCATATCCACACCCTTCATTTGTAGTCACACTGGCATAGTATACGAAATGTACAAAACACACATACCTTTAGAGATTTTGAGTAATACCCAATCTTACAAACAGTGTTCTTCGTACACAGTATTTGAAACGCGTGTCTTAAGTGTTAGTGAATAAGAAGTGTGCATACAATTCACAGCATTACTTTTTGACGTAATGGACTTCTAACTATTAGTAAGTCGCATACTCGTTTTAAATGTGTACAATATCGTTTCGATTAGTAGTACTTACTCATATCCTTACGCGACTACAGATACAAAGATTTAATTAAATGATTCAAAACCCGGAAGATAAAATGCTAAACGAAAAGTTCCTTTTATTAAGCATTTGTAATTCAATTAGACAAGAAATGATTATACAAACGATCTTTGTTTCACAAAGTAAAGGAAATAAAAAGATTTAATGTCTTTCACAATAATATATGGTGATTCATTTGTACTTTATTTTGACATCCGTTGCTTTACAATGTTAATTGAATAATATATTGCCTGTTGATTTAATTTGACTGGGACATTAATTATCATAAAAACACTCCTCTTTCTGCCCGCCTACAATGACAGAGTTCAATGAGGAAAAGTAGAGTGCCCAAGAACTTTACCTTGCATATTGTTTTAATTACCCCCCCCCTCCCCCACATACAGTGAGGGAGGATACTGAATGGAAGTATAGTGGTTATATTGCCTTTTTTGGTAATAATCTCCCTTTATTTTATTTTATTGTCCGTGTTCCGCATTCCTTGGTATTTTATAGACTGATTTTGAACTAGGACACTTCGCATTTGAGAACAAGTCCGGTGTGATCGATAAATCGAACGTTATCTGCAGAGTCTGTAGCGAAAATCTAAGGTATTGAACGGTAAAAACAGCAAATATGATTCAAAATTTGAAACGAAAACATAACGTTGAAATAGAAAGTAAATGTAAAACATCGAGTCAAACTCCCAGTCAAACGGTTAGAACTACAGTCTTGTGCAAGCCAACAACATCTGGTTAGATAGAAATTGCCGTAGTTCTTAAAAAATGACGATGTACAATCGAAGTTCCGATAGACATTTGGTAATCACATGATCAATAGGTGTGTTTTGGCAAAGGACATGCGTCCCTATTCTCTTGTTGACAATGTATGATTTAAACATATGGTTAACACTTCGGACCCCATATATGAAATACCAAGCAGAACTCACTTTTCTGAAAAAGTTATCCCTTCATCGTATAACGAAACAAAGGAGATGATGGAACATAAAATCAAAGCTGCTCAATTTCTTGCTCTAATATCTGACTCTTGGACAAGTAGAGCAACTCAAAGTTACAAGACAATCACTGCCTATGTAATAGATAGTGAATATAATATCAATAACTATGTGTTGGAAACAACTATTTTTTTGTATAATGACAGAATCTCATACAACTGAGAACATTTCACAATTTTAACTGACTCAATCTCAAGGTGTAACCTAAAAAGAGCTGGAAGCAATCCATCCTTGACAAAAGACAATGCTGCCAATTTTGTCAATGCTGCCAGACTAACAGATCTCACCCATGTAAGATGTTTTGCTCAAACTGTCAACTTGGCCAGCGAGAGGGGTCTACGAGTTACACACATGGACAGATTGCTAGGTAGAGTCCGAATTTTATCTTTCTTCCACAGAAGCACTAGTGCAGCAGCTGTTTTGAGATCAAAACAAGCGTTACTTTCATTGCCAAGTCACAAGTTGATTAATGATGTGCAAACTATGTGGAACTCTAGTTACGACATGTTAGAGAGATACCTGGAGCAACAGCAATTGAGGCAGCTCTTCGAACCAAAGATATAAAGCAAAATGCCAAGGACATACATTTATTATCAGAAGATGATGTGTCTTCTGCTGAAAATGTCGTTAAAGTGTTGAGTCCGTTGAAGACTATTACAACAGTTATGTCAGACTCTCAGTCACCAACTTTATCGATGATACATCCTCTGAAAGAACAGATGATTCTCTCACTACAGGCCAGAGAAAACGACATCACCCTGGTAGTTGATGTTAAAACTGTGATCAGAGAGAATTGGAATCTAGGTATATGTACATATACAAGATAATTTCTCAATTCAAATAAATAATATAGATCTTTTTAGTTTTCTATCACAGTGCATTGTAAAATGTTAAAACAATATTGATTGTAAATTTGTAGTTATGTACAATTATTGCACTGTCTTGCATTTTAATAAAGCTTTAGTAAAATAGAAGTTAACTTTAAAGAAAATTTAAGAAATATAGATCCTAATAAATAGTTCTGTAACTTCTATACTTTTATTTTTTAAAGTTTTACATATCTTTTTCAGGTACACAGCTCCACATGTCTTACAGTTCGTGTATGGAAGTTCTAGTCTTGATTCTAGTCTTGATTATAGATTCAAGTCTATGCCATACCTCTCAGTAGAAGAAAGGTCAAACGTATTCATATCTATGACAGCTAAAGCAGTCCAAATTAATCAGCATTATGGTCAAGGTTTGCCTAAGGTAAGCTTAGTTGAAAAAAAATAAAATGCACAGGAGTTTTAAAGATGTTTTTATAAATTTGAATGCAGAAAAAGATTTAATTGTATATTTGAAGTGTTTTGTTTTTATTTATGAATGGGTAAATGTTTGTACTGACTTTATTGTTGCAGTGTCTTCGAAACCAAAAATGAAACTTTTCAGTTATCATATGAAAATTATTTCTGTCTGCTGTATGTAGAGGTGTACAATAATAAAATTTGATAAAACATGCAAGGCTCGTAAGACCATGTATCGTCAATATACAAACTTTAAACATACAATTCCAAATTCTCACACTGCGAGAGAGTAACAGTATACTCAGCGTGAGAAGGCTTCCGTGACCTAAAATCGTTCACCTACATGTTTGCTGCTTATACAAACAAAACTTGCGGCCGGACTACAGCCATCCAATAGTTCTAAAAGCCCTCCATTTAGCATTGATAAAGACGAGCTTAATAGTTGATAATACTATGGGCCTATAAAAAGTGCTTTCGGACAAGGGTGTGTCATTTCTATCTTAATATAGTCAAGTAAGACACAGACAATAAATACGTAAATATTAGCTCTTGTTTGAAAGTATATGATAAAGTTTGATGAAGCTTTACACATAATTCCTAGTGAGACTGTAACTCTATAATACATTGAACACAAATATCTAAATTAAGTGGCACAAATATTAAGAACGTTGAGATAAAATGTCGCGGGCAAGTACCGGGTCAACCCATTGAAGGTCAATGTTACACACTGCGAAATTGACTTAATATAAATGCAAAGTTACGTTTAATTTCAGTGTACTTGCAAATTATCATTATTTTTTTCGATTTATGTAAATCTTTCGTAAAACAAATAACGTTTCATTATTAGAATTTAATACTTCGCCTTCATGTAAAACTATTTCTTTACAAGTATTGTCGATGCATATTTCCAGACATCATGCGTGTCACGTTGTCTTTTTCGCAAAGTTTGCAAAGTACTACATGTATAAGATATGAATTGTTATGACTCTTTTTGAATATATGTTTGAAATAAATATTTGTTTTCTTAAATGTTTATAGTCTCGGCAGACCGTGGGATTTTCCCCTTTGGCACCTATTAACTAAATATCGTAAAATTGGAAACTTGTAGGATTGGAAAACATAATAACCTTTTGAGATTTAAAGATTCTTATTTAACGTTTTCTTGTTGTTTAAGCCATTAAATATTGATTTATATTTTTGATGAATATTACCAATTGCAGTTTATGAATTTCACAGTTTTATTCCTGTTGGATAACGGGCTTTTCCTGTTTAGTATGCTAGTCAAAAATGATATTCCACATAACTTATTAAGGATACTAATTGCTATTTGCAAATAAGAGAAATAACCCGGTTTTACTTATTTCTAAAATGTGTTCAAAGTTATTTTATTATATCGTTTTAAAAGAATCTCGCTTGAACACGATGCACAGTTATATTATGATATTTTGTTTTGGGCAGTAAGATAACTGTAACAAACAGCACGTCAGAACTTCTGTTTTATTGTGATAAAGGCTCATTTTATACACATGCATCATCTTATTACATTTTAGAGTTTTCTAAACATTTCCTTTTTTATACATCTTTGTAGGATCTTTCATGTCAATCGTTGCAGAACAATATCTATTGAAAATTGATAAGCAGACGGCCTCATATACATGTATTAAACTCATGAATATAGGACAACTATGTTGTATGTAATACATTTGTTGTCGGACACTCGTTTGCACAAAAATAGAACTAAGAAGAAAAGTATTTTGATTTATTTAGTATGGTTATTATAGATCAGCAGAACAAAAAACGTATAAGTTTATTCAATTTCAAACTTATATAAAATGAACAAATGTGAATAGTTGAAATATTACATAACGTCATTAACAAATTTTGATTTTGCTACCATTGAAAATAGATACATGTTCAATGGCAAATAAAAGGGTAATAAAAAGTCAGTCAGTGGTCTCGGTTTGAATGTATCAGTCAAATATTATGGCAACCAAATTCATAAAATGATGTGCTTAAAAACTGGAATGTTTCAAGATATGCATGCAGGTAAGCAAACATGATTCTACATACCATTAGTATTCAAAAGCATAGCATATGTATAATACGGTTGTACAGAGAAGGATATGGAACTAATTATTACAGCGAATGTACACTCAATGATCAATGCGATGATTTCATGCGTGCGAACGGGATAAGGCATATATAAAACAACCCTCTGTTACATCGTACAATGTAGATTACTGGCTAAGATGTACATATAAAAAAGTAGCACATATGTATATCTATCTATATATGTAAATGTAAATAACTTTTTTTTTTCAATTTAGAAATGATTATGTGTTACAGTCCCATCCTGATTTGAAGGTGAGGAGCAAAATTAATAAAACATCTTAGATACAATATACATGTATCTCTTAGCTGCATGAATTTTATTTTCTTTAAATCTCTTAAGCTGTTCATCAATATAATTTTATATATGACTTTTAACTATTTTTATGATCACTTTGGATAGTAATATAATTTTAAGTTGTAACGTTGACTAAGGTTAGAAATTTTGCTAAGATGCTCTATGGGTATGCCCAGGTCAATGCAGACCGATTATATACCTTACGAGCCTTTTTCTCCGATTCTTATATGTATCTATTAATGCTAAGAAAAGGGTCTAAATTCTCTGATTATTTAATGGCTCACCAACCTTTATGTAAAACATCCTTGCTATGACTTTAAACACCCAGAATATATCAACACCCGCTCCCAAATACGTGGCCGATGCATAAAACGCTCATTAAACTGTATTTACAATCAAATATATTTATATCTAAACATTTAAAACATTGATCTCTACCCTATTTGCATGTAATAACATGATATGAATGTCTTAATTTTCTATGAAACAGATCCATGGCAGTCAGTATATGTGTTTTGCGTTTAAGGAATTGCATTAATGACATGCTTTAAAACAACTGTAACTTTGACAAATTAAATTTAATAACATTAATGACGGGAAAGCTATTTGTACAACTTAGTTAACTGGGCGTTAAGGCAATAGTTACTAAACATTTCTATCAATATGAAAATTTAATCAAACACAAAACTAATTTGACAAAACAAGATGAGCACTTTTCTGTCGGTTTCAATCGCCGTTTCAACAGTATATCACTACTTAACATGCATCATACTGACGAATCCGCTCGTATATAAAGTTCAAATGTTAAACTGTAACGATATAATGCTTATATACATGTACAACACAAATACTATTTGTTCTCTGTAACTGTAGGTAAAAATATACGATAAGATTTTAAATGACAAACATATGCAAATGCAAAAGTAGCTGCTAATAAAATGATACGATACATTTAACATAGTACACACTAAGTCTAACAAAAACATCATTTCATTTAGCATACTTAATTTGATTAAAATATTTCCAACATCGCTCTAAGAAACTATGTTTCGTTGCGTTGCTCGCATATATTGCTATTTACCTCAGCTGTTTGTGATATTAGCAGAATGCATCTGACATATTAAAGCATGGACTTTAATCGAAACTGGAGTCTACTATCGTCTGTCGATGTATGTAAAAATGACACATACATATTCACAGTAACACAAACTGAGTGCAAAAATATATATAGGATTCAAAGTATATGTTCATTTAATTACATCTTTGTTTAATAACTTTAATAACTATAAGTATTTGTCTTACGTCTACTGAAAACATAACAGAAATAGAAGGCATATTCCATGCTTTTGTCCATTGCACATACTCTCAAATGCCACGTCACGAGAGCCGTCTATTGTAGATAACATAATCATACATTGTACCATCAACTTTCTAGACCTTCAGACCAAAGTTCGAGTAGGTATCAAAGGAACGCAGATATTCATTCAAGCATTGGTGACAGAATATATACTGTTCCTGAAAGAAGGAAAAAAAGTCAAACGACATGGCAACAGGTAATATTCGGAAATGTATATGCCATAAGACTAATCTAAATGATTAGTTACATAGTTAGTGTTAGTATTATCAGAACAGTTAAAGAAAGAAATGCTGGCTTTAGATCAAAATCCAAACTTACTTTGTTTGGAACAGACATGTGTCGTCTGTATTTGATTTGTCTCACAGTGTTGACAACGCTTATTTCCTGGTCTGTCTGTGTTTTCTCCAATAGTACTGATACCGCACAAAATAGCCCACTTTTCTCTGCTCCAGTTCTATAGAAGAATATAGAAATGAATTGTAAATTATTTTCTTTCATTAACAACTGTCTAGTAACCTTTTAATATAATTAATAAGACGAATTTGATCAACATGAATCCACTGATACATGTACGTATTCCATACTGTAGGCATGTATTGTTGTAGTCAATATTGTTGTGGTTACATTTTACACGTACCACGTACAGTGGTGCTCACGTATAACTTTGCACGAATGAACGAGATACTCGCAAACGGAATGTACGATGACACACGATAACTGACGAATAAATCATGAATGAGGAATGATAAGAACGATACGATACACGATTCCCGATTAACGAAACAAGAAACGATTATTCGATTAACTTGGACATTTTCGTTTGCTTAACAACAATATTATTAAAAGATGTGTAATTACAATGTACATGTTATTACATAATAAAAACCTTGAACATACTCTTAAAGTCCTTATTTATGGTTAATTTAAAGGAACCCAAAACTGAAGATAGGAATAATAAATGGTTGAATAGCAGCACACATACTAATTATAATAAAACTCTAATTTCATATCACACCTACAAATTAAGTGTTGCACGTCTGCCAATTTCCAGACTGTCAGAATATTTCAAAGCTATCATATGGAAAAGTGAAAGAAATTGGGATCGAAGGTGTCATAATTAAACATCTGTGTGGCCCGCATACTACTTAGAACGTATCAACTCATGTTGGCACTTGGTCTTAAATACTTAGACGTAGAAAATTCGTGCACATTTAATAAAATAGAATTCCTAAACGCGTCTGCAAATTAAAGTATACTTTATATTGGAATAAGTCGTGGTTGGAAAACTTTCAAAGGTATGCCTTACTTTTTATGTTAAACATATCTTTATATCTGGTGTAAATCTTGCACGATATGCAGAACATATACTTTCGTTTAAACCGGCAGTCAACATCTCTTCTTTTCACAAATATCTCGTAAGAAAAATAAAAATATGTAGCAGATAGTTAAGCTAATGGAAATAGTTAGTTTTCTATTTCATCAATAGTTATTAATAATTTAATCAAATAATACACGTTTAGGCTAAACGTTCTACACGATTGGACGTCCGCACTATCTCGGACCATTTTTATGTCATTCTTATCGTACAACGTTCATCGCATTGAACAAACAATGTGTTACACGATACACGATTTGAATGTTGCACGAAGAATGCACGAACGATAAACGAACGACGAATGTAAACGGAATGCACGATACACGAACGTTACACGAAAATTTTGCAAAGTTACACGTTAGCACCACTGCACCCAAAACTTTATCGTTTTAATACAAGACACTATACGGGCATACCTCCTGAAATCTGAGATCAAATATTCAATTCAATTGAAATTTATTCAGGCATAAGACAATATACATTATATGTTTACAAATTATATGTAGACAAACAATTGTTGCTAAAAGATTGTTATGAAAGTAACTAGCACGGTAAAATTACTGTTGTTTTGTGCCATTAAATAAATAAAAAAAGTATTGCCCTTGATCTTATGACAGTACAATATTTATAAAATAGGAATCAATTGATAGCAAAAATATCACATTACGTATATTAATTAACATATCTTTTAGTGTTTAAAGCGATAGCTGGATTTAATAATGTAATTATAATAGTAAATGAATTTTGTCCTGAATACTTTCATAGCACAATTTCAGATACATAAAACTGAAAATGTAACCAGATACAATCTGCATTACTATAAAAGATCAATGGTTTCTCTCTGGCGTGCACATTTGAATAAGTATTTTAAACTTCTTGTTTGGAACTTTATTTGTTTCTGATTTTCTTACATTTTTGTAATGTCATTGGACAGATTATTCCAATCATGCCTGGAATTAAAGTAAAAAGTATCTGTTTCAAAACGTTTAATGTTAGGACCAATAAAGTTGCCTAAATATGGTTCTGTTGTAAATGGATGACACTTCCTAAAAGTTTTGATTGAGGTATATTTGTGCATTACCATGGAATATATTGAACGTATGGTGAGCCTTGGTTAATTTTACCCTGTCATCGACCGTTAAAACTTTTAACGACTTCCAGAGTGTCACATGTTATATTGGTTCTGGGAGGCATATTAAGTATGACTTTGAGTGACCTGTAACCGGCACTGCAGTGACATTGTCAATAGAGAAGTACTAAGAGAATATAGATGTAAATAATTAAGTCTGCTTTTTATTAGTGGCAAAACTAAAACTTAAAATATCCAGGCAATGATACATTTTTGTAATTCAAAATTAAATCATTTTACAAGCTGCTGTATAGAAACATTGTATGTTGTTCAATATTGAATTGGTTAAGCATCTTTTTAGATGATCTGATAAAAGTTAAATTTGGAAATATCTACATTTATACTTTAACTATACACATGCAGTTTGTTCAAGGCAATGCAAAGTTAGGTTTAGACGTTGCCTTGATAAAATACTTAGTGTTTTTTTTTCTAGAAGTATAACTTACAGGCAATGTACGAGTATTGGACCTTCTTTTTCACCATCACAGTACTTCAGCTCTATGTCTCTAATAAACTGTACAAACTCTCCCGGGTCTTCAGGGAGATTCGTCTTGTCGTCCCATTTTGTAAACTGTATATGCTTTACTGTAATTTCTTCCGACTAGATGATAACACGTGAAAGAGTGCAGAATGAAATTATTCAAATCTAAATAAAGAATGTTCATGGAAATAGATCCATATGATTTCTCTACATGAATTCATTTTAAAATTAGTATTTCATACAAATACCTTTCACTTAACACTATTTGCAGGGCAAACGTTTATGCATACAGCTGTAAACTTTTTTTTGGACAAACAGAATAACCTTTGAAATATGTATTTAAAATAACATATTATGTTCATGAACTTACTTTTCTATATAATTTTAAAAGTAAAATCGGTTTGTCGTAAACTTACTTTTCTATGTGATATTTTCAATTGTCTAAATATATATTGATCCGTCTTCTCTACGGGTTCAGATTTTACTGTAAACATGCCTTTCTTCAGTGTTTGGTTATCGGCTGGATAATAAGCTTCCACATTCTAAAAGAAGAAAATTTTATCAATGTCGAAATTACTCATCGTACTCTTTGTTAAACCAATTATTTTTTCATATGATTTTCAACATATGCATGATGTAAGGTACATGTACTGCCAAATGTTTTGAAATGTAAAAAAGAATAAATAATATTGAAAATAAATAATCGGTCCTTAAAATATATAAGAATATCTCATCAAAGAAGCCTTTAAAGAAAGAACGATGTATAAATTGCGCTTGAATGAATGATAAAAAAATAAAAACTCATATATTCGGGAACTACATGTATATACATACGGAAACATGGTAGATACAAAATGTACAACTATAGCATAGAATAAACTTCTACAGAACTTACGTCCTGTTTTGTCACATGTGACTCCATATCAATGATGCAAGTCACGTTCTCCTGGACAATTAACACAAGGAAGTCGTCGAGTGTATCAGGCATAGGGGTCTGTGCAACTATGTAACGGTTAACTGATTTGAAACTCTGAAAACAAGTTCAGTATATTTTGTTTCATTTAGTATAATTGAGACGATGCACGTAAACATGTCTGAATCGTATATACTGACATTTATATTTGATTCTTAAAAAAACTTAAAAAAAAGAATTATAAAGTATTTAATAAATGCCAACTTAAAGTGTGCTTTAGATTTCATTTAGCTTTATACTAGTATCTGTATGCCTGAATGAATTAAATTGTCTTTGTTCATGTTATAGATCTACATGATACACATGTAGCTGGATCATAAAATAATGGGTTCACTAACTGTCGTTATCTTGGAATTATGCTGTCTTAGCAAGCGAGTCAAAACTTTCGGCGATCAACAGAGAACAGACTGTGTAGTTGACACTTTATCATGGTCGTATATCAAACTCTTTTACATACGTGACAGACGCGTTGTTTAAATATATGTTTGAAAACATGAAAGTACTTACATTAATATATAGTGCATTAATGTAATCTGTAGAGC
This sequence comes from Saxidomus purpurata, assembly GCA_022818135.1. Lineage (NCBI taxonomy): Eukaryota > Metazoa > Mollusca > Bivalvia > Venerida > Veneridae > Saxidomus > Saxidomus purpurata. The sequence goes on from JAFMSR010000019.1 coordinate 16,108,054, forward strand.
CTAGATTTCTGTCAAGGTACAGTCGTGGTCTATTGCGGTCTCCTGTAACAGAAAAACATCGGTACGTATAAAATACTTTTATGTCCAATACAGAAAGAATAATTTTTATATTGTTTTCATATTTTCAGACAAAACAGATGTTGAGTTTCTCTAAAGTGTCAACGACACTTGCATTGCATGTAAGTTAAGAAGAAAATAAGAAGTTTTTTATCTATGGTTCATTTGAAACCACGGCAAAATCCGTTTGTGCCATAATACTTTTTGTATGTTTCATTAGAATATTCCGCAACATATGCCAAAAATTCTCTTTTCTTACCAGGAATATCAGCTCCCTTTCTATTCTTATTGATAAGTGTTTCATTTTTATTCACAGCCTCGATCTCATCGTCTGGGCAACTTTCGACTGACGCTTGCAGTTTCTTAAATGTCACAATACCATATAAGTTAAACAAATGAAATCGTTAAATTATGTGATTAACCAAATTTCTAAAATAAATAATTGAATATTAAACAATGTATAAATTACACATAAATTAAACATTTAAAAAGGTGTTTTTCAACAATAGAACCGACTTTCTAAAAGTTAAAAATTGATTTTGATTATTGTAAAAGAACGGATGCAAAGGTGATAACCTGAAAGTTTTCGGCAAGATAGGCATGTGTATGTATGTTCATATATTCACTGAACTTTGTAGCTTCTACAGCTTTACTGTTAAAGGTCAGAGTGTGGACAACAGCGTTGTGGAGGTACCGGTACTGTTCCTGTTTGTGTAAAATAAAACAAAATCATTAATGATTGAACGATTAAGATGGTTTTGTCTGTCAAATACATTAATACACAAATGCAGCAACGTGTAAATTCACGTCATTATAAAGACAAATAATAATGCGTAAAAATATACAAAAATATTTCATGATTCCTCCCAAGAGCTGGGAACCAATGCACCTTAGGAAAAAGTTTAAAATGATGAATTTTACCAAACACCACATAAAACAAACCCTAACTTACGAGGGAAAATCCATTGATTCATGTCAAGTTTACCCATTCATGCCCCGTATGAACTCACGATAGAATATATAGCTTTTCTACAATACTACTTCTCAGAAGAATAAGTTATTGTTTATAGCATCGCATCATCATATGGCCTAATAACATTTAGGTCTGAATAATAATCTATCGAGTCATTTATAGTTTCATCCGTCTGTTTACTGGCTGTCTTGGCAAATTTTCGTCATTTATGTTTATATGCATTGTCCATTATAAGTTGAAATATATATGGTTAGTTATAATAAGTAGGGTCGAAAGCATAAAAATTTCTGTTTGCATCAATATTTTTGTTACATATGAAGAAGGAACATCCCTGGATACTTTACATCAACACAGCGTATTTATATCATGTGTGAAAATGGGTAAGAGGGAGAAATTGAACTATAGGAGTTCACTAGTTAAAGCTTTAAGATATTAACGTGCGAACCTTCTATACTGGGTCTCTAGTTCCTGAAAACCTGTCGCATAGAAACACTAGGTCTTTATATCCTAAAGACCCTTCTTGTGTTAAGAAGAAATTTAAACAGTTTAAACCTACTGAGTCTTTAAGATGGAATGAAAATTTTCAAAAAAGTAACATACAGCAGTTTGCACCAAATTAACTCGCTGCTCTCTCAGATTTCTGACGCAAGCGTAAATGTCGACCCCACCCTCGACCTCACCTTCTATTGTAAGACTGTCTAATGCTATGTAAGTGCCAGTTCTGCCTATACCAGCACTGAAAATAATAAACAAACTTTACTGAGATACGTGTGTATTGCAAAATATTTTGACCATTGGAGACTGTAATACTCTGTGTCTTGATAATAATCTTTAAATGTTAACAAGTTGAGAAAAAGCCATTGATACATTATTTTGATTTTAAGAACACAACTGGATCTATGGAATACTGTCGGACAATAACAAATCCGACAAAAGGGTTGCTTAAGACTTAGTTATCATGAACCAACTTGAAACTGTATAATACGGTATTTTACTGACAAGACATATTTATAAATACATGCTTACAACTGATTCGGTAAAACAAATGTCAAATCAATATAGTGCATTTGTTTAACTGTAACACAAATTACCAATTGTTAGGGGCCTTTGCTAAAGATAAGTGAGCGTATTGCGGAATTGTTATCATTGCAAACTTATAATGTCATTGCCAACCATTCATTACCTGCAGTGCACGATTATTGGCCCGTCTAATTTCGTCTTAATACTGTTAACCCTCTGGCGAAATTCTATCAAACTAATAACATCATCAGGAATTCCTTTGTCCGGCCAAGCTGTGAAGTGAACTTGAACGATGGATCTTTTTTCTGAACCCTGTAGCATAAATATTACACTATCATATGTGCGCATATATATGCAGCATTGAACTTTAGTAAGCAAAAGTATAATTTAACATTGCATGACAGTATAGAAATTATTGTTTATTCATAGGAGAACAAAACCATTAAAAACTAATTCCGGAGGGACACTATTTTTACCTTTTGAGCGACAAAGGATCTGACATTATTGTTTATTCATAGGAGAACAAAACCATTAAAAACTAATTCCGGAGGGGCACTATTTTTCACCTTTTAAGTGACAAAGGTCTGACAGCATATCCGTAAACTGCTTCACTTTTACATGATTATTGCCATATAACTCACTAAAGTCTTTGTCAGGCCAGTACTGGTCACACTTTGGTACCTGAGATATAAATGTTATATGTGCTAAATAAAAGTTTAATCTATTTCTTGTGATTTGTAGGTTTTGGAAAGACATAAATGGCTGTTACCTTATGAGTAACATTGGTACTGAAAACACAGTTTTGCAATATCTAAAACTATAAATGAAGATATCATGAAAAGTCTCGAACTAGTGTCGTTTGGAAAGACTGTGGATATAGTTATTGGCCGCATCATTTATTATAACACCGTAAATGACGAAATTTGATTGTCCTCGTATTTTGATTAGTACCGCTCACCAGCATAATTAATTTCTTATAACAAAAGCTTTTAATGTATGTATTTAAAAGTTTGTATAAACTTTAGATCTGACGAAAGGGAACAGAAAGCTTACCCCTGCCTCAGAAAGCTTTGTTAGCATGACGATTTTGCCAACTTGTTCTTGCCACACCATTTTCCAGAATGCGGACATATCACCCATATATTTGTTTGTCGGTCCTAATATAAACATTAGTTAAACGTTTTCAAAGCAAGTCTTTAAACAGAACTCTAACTCTTTCTTTAAAAACACATTATTCTAAATATATTAATTACATAACTTCTACTTCTAGGTGAGTCATGAAATATCATTGACAATAAGTAAACTGTAAAATAAAGTAAAGAACGAAGTAAATAATTTCAAATTGATGATATACTATTACATGATACACTTCATGTACCTATAGATGCAATATACGCTCGTCTCTTTACGTATCCCTGAAATCAAAAACACAAATTACAAAACAGAGAAGTCATTGTATCGTGCACCATTTATGCGAAGGAACAGGACTACACGCATATAGGATATGTCAGTAAAGTCAGCACTATCGCTCAATATTCATGATGTGAACAAAAGTTATCAAATCATAGATTTGTTTTATTAAAGCTAAATCGTTTCTGAAAAATGTTGATCATTATTGTAATGGCCGAGATAATGTACATGTAAGCATTTACTAGTAAACTTAAGTTTTCATAAAATTATTGCATAAAATAGTAAAATAGATTAAGTATAAAAAAACGCTTACGGAACAAACTATTGACACTTACGTCAATGTAACTGGCGTTGATATAATCGGAGTCTCCATCTTTTAGGACAACTCTTGTATCATCATCTGTGAGTCAATGAGGAAAAATATCACATTAAGATCATGACGACTCAAGCATCTATTTTATAGCAAAAGGATAGAGAATTAGGTGTTTTGGGCAAATAACAGAATTTATTTTATGTATTGGGGCAATATAAAGGGAAGGTCTGTGGACACAATTCGAGGCCGAATGCGATTTTAGTAAATACCTTGCTACTCTTTGAATTGCAGTATCCGAATATGTGTGGACGATTACTTTGACTGCATTTGTCTTAGAGTATTCGTATTATTAAATCAGCTTTCGTAATTAAATTTATATAACTCATTTGTATAGAAAAGAGTCAACCATTTTGTAGGAAATACTCTATGAAGAAATGTAGCTAAGTTTGTACATCAAGTATCGAAACGGACGTAAAGTAACATGTCTTTTGACATCTTTGTCATTGCAATATTGTAAGGGGAGTTACTCCTAATGTAGTGATATAAATGCTACTATTCAAGTATAGATAACTGAGACTGACCAATGTCTGAAGCAAACATGTTTAAGTGTTAGTAAATGTTAATTAAGGATATCCCTTATGAATCAAAAGTATGAATATTGTCCTACTTAAAACTCTTATACACACGCACTTAACACATTGTTGCATGACAGCCGTGAATTGTTATCTCAACATTTTGTGTTCTCTGAATTGGTACATGAATATAAAGCGAAATTTGTTCTAATAATTCGTAAAAAAACTGTTCCATTTCACTGCCAAATATTGCTGTTATGTAAGATAATTGTTGAATATGTTAAATGTGCACACTGTTTACCTTAAAGCTTCTGTTCGTCATCACTCGTAATTTCCTTGTTTTGGTCAGGATAGAAAGATCTTATGAAATTGCGGCACTGTGATCAAGCTATTAGATTTCAAGCAGATGAAGTTTTGGTTTTAGTCAGGACATGTAGCAGTGAAATTTAAGTTTCATATCATAACTCTAGTGATATGTTCCTTACAAGAGCTCGTTTGTTGACAAAAGACGCTATCGTTTCAATCTATAACACTGTCTTCTTTAATATCTTTCTTAAAGAAAGATCATATTAATTGCAACCAACGTTGCCTTGTGTGCGGCAGCATATTTGCATGTTTTTGATTAAACATTTTCTTTTTCAAAATAATTTATCGCAATAAAGTGTTTGTGCATTGCGTTTGAAGTGAAATTTGGGTACATTCAAGTAAAACATTAAAGGTGCACTCTCTACATTTAACAGATTATATCATCTAAACATAAATTATGTGTTCAATGAACGTAAAATGATAAAAAAATACAATTTTGAAGAACAACATACATGTATCTAAAATGCTTCATTTTAGCACACCTAATCAAAGTAGAGACCTTTTGTAATTATCTGCTATTCGCCCTTTAATTGTACAACAACAACTTTACAAACAGTATTGAATGGTTAACGGTACTGTAACATGCATGTATATTAAAACCCTGATTTTACCGATAATGACTGAAATGTTTAGCTTTAACTGTTACATGTAGGTGAAGTAATAATGCTTAAACGTATTTAAACATAAAACATACTTTTTTTTTTTTCAAATTTTTTTTTTTAAAAATAAAAAAAAACAATTTTTTTTTTTAAAAAAACCCCCCCTTTTTTTTTCAATAATTTAAAAAAAAAAACCAAAAAAAAAAAAAAAATTATAATCCCCCCCCCCAAAAAAAAAAAAAAAAAAAAAAAAAAAAAAAAAAAAAAAAAACACCCAACAACCCCACCCCCCCCCCCCCCCCTTCCCCCCCCCCCCCCCCACCCCCCCACCCCCCCCCCCCCCTTTTTTTTTTTTTTTTTTTTTTTTTTTTTTTTTTTTTTTTTTTAAAAAAAAAAAAAAAAAAATATTATTTTTTTTTTTTTTTTTTTTTTTTTTTTTTTTTTTTTTTTTTTTTTTTTTTTTTTTTTTTTTTTTTTTTTTTTTTTTTTTTTTTTTTTTTTTTTTTTTTTTTTTTTTTTTTTTTTTTTTTTTTTTTTTTTTTTTTTTTTTTTTTTTTTTTTTTTTTTTTTTTTTTTTTTTTTTTTTCTTCTATTATTTATATTTTTGAAGTAACTTCGTTCAACACCACTTGTAGGGAGTGTCTCTTTAAATAACCAGTGGACAATTTCTTTCCTATCTTATTCCAAGAATTGTGAGAATACCTATGTTCTGTATCTGAATATCTGTACCAACAGGTATTTACTTTGGGCTTGTTACTTACATGGATAAATGCCTTTGTATCTGTTCTTTGCTACATTTTTTCTTTTCTGAGATTCTATAAATGGTTTGATGAGGCCTAGGGGTAGTTGCTGAAATGTAGATGACATATTGTTTTAGTTTTTAGTCAGAGAACATATGTAGATAAAAGTCAACAGTCATTTTAAAGATACATTACTTTCATTATGCTAACTTTAGTTGATCGATTTCAAATGGGTTCACTATCTTCAAAGAATTTCGTAGGATACATGCACTGAGTGGCATTACTGGCTAGTCTAGAGTAAAAGTGTAATGATAACAAGTATTTCTTCTGGTTTTCGTTTGAGTAGCCCGAGGAATTCTATTTGCAATTGCTAAAATGCTTGATCACCTTTCAAGAGAAAATATTAAGTAACACAATAATAAAACTTTATCTTGGATCGATATGACAACTACATACATGTAGCAGTGCATGAAACCCAAAGTTAACGTCGGATTACATGTAATCCTATACTTGTATATATTTCAGAAGTTATTATCATGTGTTGTTAAATTTATTATCTATCAGGTGATTATACATGTACCATTCAATATAATTGATGCTGACATCAAGCACTTTAATGGTATTGACATTCTTTATGTATTTTACTAACAGTCGCATGATTTCCGTTTAAAATTTGTGTGAGTGTATTGGTGATTAGTAATTTCTTGCAAATTTATATTCATCATTACCGTAGTAACTTGTAACAAGAGGTTCTTCCTCAGATACACCTTCAGTGTGATATAATGTACATGATCTTTGCTTCATATATACTTAATTTATACTTTTTTATAGCTGTTTTAGTATACATTTGTATATGACGGGTTCATACCACCAATAACGATATATCAAATGTAAGATATTACTAGAAATTCTTCCACAAAGCCCTCTTTTGTCTTCGTTGAAACGAAATCTGCAAGCTTATCTAATAGTATACGTCGTTTTTTAACAGCTGTTGCAGTATACTGTGTATCTGCAGCTTCAGATTCATAGGTGTAAGAGCCACCTGTCTGTGCCATCTGCAATGATTTATCACAATTTCAATTTTAATATAAAATGTCTCTATTTTGTTTAAATGTCAAACATTTGAATGAAGAGTTCATGTTAGCATTTCATAATTTTGATTCAGTATTTCACCAAATATTCCTTTGAGACTATTTTTATTTGCAACCTTATTCCAAGATAATTATACCAGTTTTACTTTTATTACTCGTGATATGTAAAATTAAAATAGTGAAAGTGTTCCTGTGCGCTTTGTACTTTAGTTTATTAACCAACAGTCATTGAAAAATAATTTATGCAAATTGAACTAATATATTGCGAGTAAAAAGCTTCTTCTATTGAATATGCTGGAAAACAACTTGCAGTGTTACAAACCGGTTTACTTTCCCTAACTGCCAGATCTTCTTCAATTTCAAGTGCCGATTCAACAAGCTGTCTGACATTTTCTTTAGCTGCTGTCTGTTGTGAGTATCTCACTACTGCGTTTTCGTAAACTGCTGCACTATCATCCTTAACCTTGTCCTGATCTGGATTATTGACTGTTGTGGATTCAGTTGTTTCTCTGTGCGACTTGGATTCCGAAACACTACTCTTTCGTTTGTTCGGCATTGCATACATTGCACCTAAGTAAATAATAAAGAGGAGCACGACAGGATATCAGGATATTGTACAAACTTTAATATTTCAACAATAAGCGGTGGCCGTCCGGTTAGCACAAAGGTTATCGCACTCCCATCTCACCAATGCAACTCAGGTTCGATCGTTATCCTGCATGGTAAGAAAGATAGTAGGTGGTCACCAGATCGGACAGGAGGGATTCTCCGAGATTCCATGGGCTCTCCGGTTTTCTCCAAGTAAGGTCACCATACACCAACACCTTCGCGGTCGGTAAGCTTATGTTTGCTGTTATTTGTATCTTGCCGACTTTAAATAAAGGTTTTTATTATTATTGTTATTATTTTATGGTTATAGTAGCGGTTTAAGACATCGGGTAGGCAAAATGACTATAATGAGAATCTGTTAAACTGATATTTAGATGTCTATTTTTTTAGACAACTGAGGAGTAACGACGTAACTTAAATAGATATTTGCAGAAATATACTATACACTATATTGTATTGATATATTTGATAGCTGTGCAAATTACTTATCAAAAAGTTCACTTTGCCTTTCTCTGCTAGTTGTCAGGTTTGACAGTATATACTTTAACTTAAGACACTAACTGTTTAACTGTTTATCTTTATCGTATGACATTGCAAACTATGTCTGCGTTTCGGGAGCCTTATAAAAACTAAATGAAGATAGAAATATCATACTATTTTGCCACAGGTGAATATTTGCTCTAAAGAGAGAAAACCAACATTTAAGGGCCACAAAATAATTTAAATAATAATTTCGACGCCATTTTACATTTAGAGATGTCAACAACTATACTATGTTATCGTTATAAATACCGGTATCGTTCTGCTCTACCACACGTGTACCAGTTAACATTTCACTGTAAGTAACTACAGCAGTGGCATTCCTTCCATTCGTATCAACCCTGTCTTCTTTTTTTCTGTTTCTCCGCCTACAAGGTATCAGACATTTTATGGACAACACTCTTACTGCACATTTATTATGAAGTGTGTAACGTTTGCAATGCACTGATGGAAACGGTATAACGATAAGCCGTCGGTTGGAATAACTACACGTTTTCCATAGAAATGCGCTTGCATTATTAATTTCGTAATTAAATCAAATGAATTTCAAGTGTTGATGTCTTAACGTTAAGAGTATATTATCTAGGTGTAATTTCACTTCTACACAGATGTTTACGACTTACCTTTTGAGCACTATCAGCACTATAGTCACTGCAATGATTATCAATATGAAAGGCAAAGCTCCAACGGCTGCTCCTACAGCCGCAATAGTTGTGTCTTCATCTGTACCGCTCTGTGATAACGCTATATATTGATATACAATTATGTAAACAAGTTAAGAAAACATAGTACATAGTCATACATCTAATCAGAAAATGTGACATAGTCTTTAACAAGTATTACGTTAAAATTTATAGTTTAACTTTTAATTCTCGCATACTCTATCTGTATTGTTCGAAACATGAGTAATATAAATTAGTTACATGTACTTCATGTTTGACATTTTACTATCTGTACTTATATTTGTTAAAGGACTCAAACAAGAAAGTTGTGTTATATTTGTCAGTATAATGTACAATGTATAAAAATTAAACGAAATAAAAAGGATAAAAATGATAATTAAGAATATCTAAATTTTGAGTATCAAGTTAATGTGAATCTATACTTAAAGTTAAATTGGTTGAAAAATCCTTGTAACATACTTTGTTACACAAAATTATGAATAATCTACATGTATGAGTACATGTATGAAACTGAATCATCTTCATTTGTCAATTACTGATGGTTTTATTTGAACCTTCTTTTTACATATTATAGTTATATCATACAAAAGTAAAGGCTCACCTACAGTACAATGTGAACCTGAAAATCCCTTCTTACATCCATGGAAGCATTTTCCTGTCGCTTTGTCGCATGTGTTATATTCACAGTTCTCGCTACATTTCCTCTCACACTTGTTTCCATGGAATCCATTTTTGCATCCGTGTGTGCAGTCTCCATTTACGTCATGGCAACTTCTCCCATCTACGATATTTCTGTTACAGTTTACAGAACATTCTTTGTTACAGGGTTCTCCAAAGAAATTGTCAACGCATCCGTTTATACAATAACCTGTTATCCAGTTGCAGGTATTGTTAATACAGCCCCTACTGCATTTTTTGTCACAATGTGAACCATATTTCGTTGGAGTATTACACCCGGTAAGACATGCTCCGTCATCTATGTCACACTTAATTAATCCATTAGTGGCATTGCAATTGATGGTACAGTCCTTGGAGCAGTCTTTTAAATATTTTCCATCTCTACAAGCAGAACATTCTCCGTTGAGCTTGTTGCATTTAAGACAATTGCTATCGCAATACCGGTAACACTTATCACCCTGGAGGCTGGAAATACATTTACAATAGCCGGTAATTATGTCACATTCGTGATTCTCGCAACCAAGTCCACAGTCATGTTCGCACAATTCCCCGTATTTTCCAGTTTCACACTTGGTACAATTGTTGTATGATGTACATGATTTACAAGCTAAATTGCAACTTACCCTACAATCATTGTGATCTCCATTATATTTGCCATCTTTACAGTCATTGCACATGCTATATGAAGTACATGACTTACACGTGTCCTTACAAGAATGACGGCAATCGAAATAAGAATACAGGTTGTACTGGAAACCGTTATAGAATCCATCTCTACAAGTGCTACAGTTGCTTTTTGAAGAACAAGTTAAACAATTTTGAGGACACTGAGAGCAGGAACGTCTATGCAAGTAGAATCCATTTTTGCATTTGGTACATGAACTTACATTCTCACATTCCAAACAATTAGTCATACAAGCATTTGTGCACCTTGTTCCGTAATACCCATCAATGCAACCATCTATACAGCTGTTCTGATACCCGTTGTAGTACTGACACCGATCAGTTTTACAGCATTTGCAACTCTTACATTCATAGAGAGCAGTAACTGAAATACGTACAGGGGATATATTATTTTTACGATAAAGGTAACTGGAATGTTTCAGGGACGAAATATTTCTTGATACAAAATATTTTCATTAATTTACTTTTTAAAACGATATTACCCTTCAAAGTGATCATAATTTAAAAAAAACAACATTAATGACTAATTTAAACTTATTAAAAAATGAATATTGTCAAAATTATAGCAGAAATATAATTATGTACAGTATATGAATCCTAATACTGTTCTCAGTGTCTATAGAGAAAACCAATAAAACTATGTTCTGACTATCCTAGTCAAAAATTGAAAACCGATCCTTTCTATTAGGTGTACTTCAATTTATGTCTTACAATAAGACAACTAGCTCAGCATAATTCAATATTTACATGTTCTAAAAGCATTGACTGTGTTTTAAGCATTGTTTTCAGCATATCCATATGGAAAAGTATACGTTTAACTTAAGAAGGTATGAGCGTGTCTGTGCGCATGTGCCAATAAACAATTTGACACTACCTATTTATTTGCTGAAAAGGGTACGATTTCTACTTAATTGAAACAGTTTTATATTTGCAATTATAGCAATGTCCGCTATATCGCAACCTTGCGTAGTTTAAGCTGGCCGCTTACGACAGGGTCAAGTTATATTTAGGTTCATTGTATAGGGATTTTCATCCGTCGGACCTGAGACTGGTCGTTAGAAACAAGGTCACGCTATATACAGGAGACCTTACTATGTTAAAATATGTTACATGTACCTTTTTAAAGAGAAAGGTTATTTTGAACGCTTGTTTAAGACTGTAAGTTAATGCATCCATTTACAGTTGAAAGGTTGTATTGCTTAACGCTGTAGATGGTTGTATTGTGAAGACTAGGAGAAAATATTTGAGGAGAAAAATGTGTAATGCTGTTAATTAGATGGTATCTTAAGGTTTGTTTGGATAACATTCAACTGTGCTTTGTTCATGCTTCTAATTTTGCTCGTTTTTATATTAAATTAAGAGCAGGTTGGGTAATTTCATATTCTACAAATTATGTTAGATAATATTATAGACTACATAATTTAATGACTTAACGAACTTTAAATATAGCGTTCAAATACATGTTTACTTTAACTCTCATGGTCAGAATAAATGTGACTTTTTTCAGCATTTTTTCTGTTTTATAGGTTAAAACTCATTCAAAAGCTTGGTAAGCGCCATGTTTTTCTTCATGTTTTTACATGTCCGAATGACTTCTAAACAATAGGCGATTATCAACGACATTTGTTTTTTCATTCTTGTCTAATGAATGCTTAAAATGTGTTGTTCTATCGTTTAAAAAGTGGGTAGGGTAATCAGTTATGATAATGATACTTATCATAGCATGCCTATGTGAAAGTTGTTTGTTAGGTGTATTGTTAGGTGTAAAAAGGTATAAACGGTAAATGTATACTATATACATATTGCATTATTGTTCGACATCGTCATAAAAACATTGAAATTAAAAAAAATGTTTTTTTGTTAAATGATCAGATTAACAATAACAAACTTTTATGGGTTGGTTAAAAATCATGAAACTCTGATAAACGTTTATATTATAACAGTCGGTTGATCTGCGGCGTCGTATCCTTTGGGTTGGCTGTATAGTTCCGTATCACACGAGAGGCGCAGCCAACAAGAAAGGTACACACGCAGATCAACCGACTGTTATAATATACCTTTTATTATATACCTTTTAGCGAATATCAATAATCAAAGTTTATATAAACGTTAAGTTGTGTTATCAATGGCGTAAAATCAACATAACGCGGTATTTCGTGTCACGATTTTTATGACGTCAATGACGTCACTTGTGTCTTCCGTGTATAAACAAACAACAGTAATAAAAAGTAAATGCAAAATGTAAATCATCTTGCTGGTTTATTTTATGTGAAAAAGACATTGTATTAGTTTGTCTTCAAATGTGACATTAAAAAATGTGACGACAATAAAATTAAACTTATTTTACTGCAGCAATGTGGATCTTTTTTCAACTTTTAGCTTTTAGGAATATGATATGCATATGCATTTGTGTACAACTTACACGGTGGCCAGCTTAGATACGGCTACATTTAAATGATACGGAAAATTTGATACGGGGTGTTGTATTTTACTGCACAAATACTTATGAAAGTTCAGATAAACATAAGCAGGTATTTAATAAATTGTGTTCTTCGTTTTTTTTATATTGATACATTATTATTTAAAATAAAAATACTTCGAAAAAGAAAGTTTGATATTAAAGCGCTCATACATGTACCTCCTGAAAGCTTAGACATTTCCGCTGAAAATGCAAAGGTTCTAAGCCCAATGGCAATATGAACATTAAGCTTCGCTCAATTGTTACTACCGTCCGTAATGCTCATGCAGTTCAAAAGTATTGCGTAGCAAGTATGTTCGTGATCAGGTAAATAGGATTAATATTATTCTAAATTTACTTACATAGTGAGACAAGGCAAAATACTGTAGAGTAGATACTAGTATTTTAAACATTAATCGATGGTAAGGTAAAACGAAACTCTTAAAACACTATATCTATTTATTTACAAGTAGTTTTGAATATGAAGTCTCGCTAAAAAAGAAAGCAATCAAATTTTAACAGTTAATGCTATATTTCCATTACTGTAACAGTCAAACAATAAGACACTTATAATTAGATTTCCCTTCCAAAGGCTCATTACAACTCGAAGAAATCAACGTATGCAGTGGAGATTTACATCCTTTTATTTTCGTTTTCTTCATGTTCCTCGAATTGCATTATATTGCTTTTTAAATATAACTGCTCGAAAACGTTAAATGATATTGAGGATGATTAAAATCTTAAAATTGTTAAAATGCTTTTGTTAGCAGTAACAGAATGAAAATATATAAACAAATTTCAGTAAAGGTGTTCCTTTTAATACAAACCATATTATTATGAACACAAATTTTAACGTTCAATATGAATATAAGTGATTAAAACTCGTAAAGGTCGTAATAAATCTTTTATTTTCATCCATGACCTCATACTAGCTGATGCATTTTTCACCTTAAGATTTAATAATTACATAATTAAAAACGTCGAATTTCAAAACCGGTTTGACAAGTGTAAATGGTCGTTAAATTAAAGTAGAAAAAAAACGTTCTACGGAATTTCACTTCTGGTTTACATGCGGCAACTTTCGGTGTGTTCAATTTAGACATTAATGAAAATTTCCATCGTCTTACTTTTGAAAAGACGACAGTTATTTAACTGTTTGAAATGAAATTGGCTTACTATCATCAGACAATTCGCTAACTTACCATTGTAACCTAAATACAGTAGTAACAAATATATTAGCCAGTCCATCTCACCATACACTTGTGTCTGAAATAGAAATTAATTGTCAGCAAACGAAATGTTTTCAATATATCATATTCCTCAATTCATGTACAAGCGTATGCCTTCAAACAGTGAGTTATGAACTTGGTATCTTTTCTTTCAAAGGGTCATTTTCTAATAGGTTGAGCTTTAGGCTGAAGCGTTTTTTAACATGATTTTAAATAAATTGTTAGAATTTCCTAAATGCTGTTACATGTACGTGTCAAACGGCAAAAATTGTTCAGTGTTATACCACTTTACTTAGGAATACGAATTAAATTTGTAGTGAAGAAACAAAATGCAGCCGTGTAATTTGCTGTTTTCTTATGTATTCGATAAACAACGCAATCAAATCACATTCTCACGATTTTGAAACCCACTTGTTCCCTAAGATTCATCAACCAAACCATGCTTGTCAAAATTCAAATCTTAACGTGCACCACAGGTCAGATCTTCAATGTAATATGTTGTTGACTGTTTAAGGACGTGTACATTCTCATACTTTGAAAACCTTTTGGAAAAGGCACTGCCAACATACATTTGTTTATCAGCCCTTTTTAGATAGTTATACACAACTTCAACTAGTTTCAAATCTTTTACACATGTTTTGTCAAAATTGCAATTGCAAAATATAAATATTTCCCAAATATCATTTCCGTTTATCAAAAAGTAATATGTCCACTTGTTTCTACGAAATATTATTTCGTAAATCAAACTTTTACGAGCATAAGCATGGTATTGCCAATAAATTAATTGCCTTGTTTATTTTCGACTTATTTCAAACAACTTTGCACAACATAATACTGAAAAGTAAAATACAAGCACAGCCTCTGAAACATTTAAAAATAAATACTACTGCTATTATTTGACCAGCACAAAGTTTGAGAGATACACATAGTTATAATATACCACTTTCAATTAATCATAGGAAGTACATGTGCTACTTTGGTTACTCATTCATTTTTTAATAATTCACTGATAATGAAACCAAATAAGTTTAAGTGATTAATATTTGTATGTTTAATGTATGCATCATAATCGCAAGCCATATTTGGCATCTGCCCCAGAAAGCAGCGCAAAGCGACGATTTGAATCACCAGTGACAAGTGAAGTACAATATCTAATTAGGATGTCATAATGCATAATACTGTACGTCGGGAAACCAACCACATACCACTACGAGACATATCAAATGCTTCATGAACGTTTACGTAAATTTACATTACAGTATTTTACGCTTGACCGGTATACCAGAGACCCGACATTGGTACCCGGCCAATAACGATGCCCAATAGAATATATGTATGATATGTGGATATTGAATTATTTACACCTTAAGATTTGATATTTCAAAAGGACAGTTGACTGTTAATTGATTCGTAAATTATTTGATGGAGGATCCCCAACAAGCTGATGGTCGGCAATGAAGTATTTTGAATGTGAAAAGTCAATACATGTAAGTCAGTACAAACTAACATGTACATGTAAATGGATTTTAATATCAACGTATAAACGGAATGCTTGCAACTATCATATGTAGTCACAATTGGACGGTACAAAATGCCTCTAGAATATTGAGATATATTCAGTCCTATAAATGTTGTTCGTTGTACACATTATATAAAAAGTGTATCTAAAGGGTCGGCGACCTAATGGACTCCTTACTAATTCGCATACTCACAGTATAAACTGTATGCAACTATTATTTGTAGTCACATTTGGATGGTACAGAAAAGTATAAAATACCTCTATATATTGAGAAATATCCAGTCCTAAAAAATGCTGATCTTCGTACACAGTATATAAAAAGTGTATTCAGAGGGTCGGTGAATAAGCCTAGTAACTGTGCATACACGTTCCTCTCATTAGGTTTTGACTAAATGAACTTCTGACCTAATCTCTGACTTGTTTTAATGTGTAAAAGTATTCAAAGCTCTTAATCATATCCTTGCACGACTACCGGTACAAAACGTTTTAACTGATTGAATCCAAACCCGGAATATATAATGTCAAACGAAAATATCTTATCAAAACATCAATTAGACAAGAAATGATTAAACAATTGATTTTAATGTCACAATATAAAGAACATGATTAAATATATTTCACAATAGCTATGGTGATTCATTTGTACTTTATTTTAGCTTACTTTTTTAAATTTCCTGCTGGTTTGTTTACTACTTTTAATAATAAGTTGATAAATACGATATCGTTATCTTAGAGTAAACAAATTAATTCGAAGATGATATTATTATCAATAAAACGAGTAGTAGATCTAGTAGAGTCACTTTTATTATTTTCAAGGTTGATACAAATTATCATTATTTTCTGGATTTATGTTGATCTATTGTAAAGCAGATATTGTTTCATAATTACGAATTTAAAGGTCCATTACTAAGGAAAAGTGAGATGGGATTTTTTTTCATAGCCAGTACATAGACTTAGGCAACACACTTAACAATTAAGATTGGCAGGTCAAACTTTACAGAAGGTCTTTGGAACTCAAAGAAATGTATGTGTATTATGTTGAAATGTCAGTGAATCGACAGAATGACCACCCAGGTTTTTTGTAACTTTCTTCATAATTCATAGAAAAATAATTGTACATTTACTGTGATTTATTTCGAATTTCTACATACCAACTTTCTTTTTCCAATAAAATGAAATAGTTTCTGTGCTTTTTAAAAGATATTCAAATTTTCACTTTCCTTAGTATTGGACCTTTTAATGTTTAGCCTTCATGCAGAACTGTTTCTTTACACGTATTTCTATGCATATTTTGTGACAACATGCGTGGTAGGTTGTGCAAAGTTTGCAAAGCGCAATAAGGCATGAATCTTTTATTACTTTTTCTCAATTTTTTCTCTTCTAAAAAATTGAGATTAATATAAATTCGCCTACATCCTACTAAATGCACAACCAACAAACAGGAATAACGTATAGACCACATAATTACATTCTTATAAATCATTGCAACGAAATGAATATTGGTTTAAACTTAAAAGAAATGTCTTTTCATAGGGCAAACATTTTAAGGTAACATGAGCACTTATAAATATATCAAAACATTGGGTAAGTATTTGTGCATGAAGTTGCTATACACCTTAGCATCTATCTTCGAATTTACAGAACAGCAACGCTACCTGAGGCCAATACGTTAGCATAAAAGATAACAAAAAACATACCGTTTTTGCTTGGTACATCTCTCAGAAGGCATTGTGGGCATTACACAAGTAAATGATACCGTCAGGTTTCGATCTTACTGACCGTAAATCTACACGACAAATATACGAATCGTGCAAAAAAATAACTAATTGGCAATAAGTGTGTCGAGAATAAATATAGTACACGTTGCACAATAGATTTATTAATAGGTTACAAATGATATGTGAATAATACTATCCCACTCTCTGACATGAATCGAAATATGATAGGATGATTCTATGCTACTCGTACATTGGTATGACATTCCTAGGTGGTATTGAACCATATTGGTCAATATGTAACTGTAAAAATTGTTTCAGTTCTAACAAAAAGTGCAAGTTGTAAATCTTACCCTGGCAGCATGTTTGGTAAGACATCGTCATTTTGTCCTACTTGTTCAGACTACAAGTCCTATCCTGTAAACCTTACTGAACCAACCCCACACAGATATGGTTATCTTAGAGTAAACAAATTAATTTGAAGAAAATATAATTATCAATAAAACGAGTAGTAGATCCAGTAGAGTCACTTTTATTATTTTCAATGTTGTTTCAAATCATCATTATTGCCTGGATTTATGTAGATCTATTGTAAATATACTGTCCGGCGGTTAAGCGGAGCGAATTAGGCGAGACATATTTTCCTTGAATAGGTATATATCTTTTGTTGTATAGACCAATCAAAATCTTGTTTTGTTGGTATTCGTAGTAACGCGAGTTATGCAAGTCAACGTGTAGAAGGACTTGAATTGTATGGTCATCCAGCTTTGGGCATCAATGTTTACAGACATATTATTTTATCACTACTAATGTAATTATGAATATTTATCACGTACTTCACCGTGTCGCAATAGTAGACATTCGGACATTAATTTATCGAACTTTAAATTCAGTTTTGGATAAACTAAATAAACGATGCGTCGAATGCAGCATGGGAAACATATATTATTTCCCAGGACTTAATCTAGATGTTGGGAATATCCCATTTCCTCATGGGGTATGCAGCCGACAACACCAGTTCCTTTCAAGGATGATGCGTCCAGTTTTCGTCACTACTCAAGAGTCGTTTGGAAGTTGTTGTGGAGACTTCACGCACTACAGGAAAGACTTTCCCTACACGTCAAGCTCCTTCGAACAAGCAGAGTCAATCAGTAGTCGATGTTATACAGAACAGAAAATGAGTCATCACATTTGACAGATGAGTATTCTATTTTTAGCTGTACTTGTTATGATTTACACGGTGACAGTTTTACCTGAATATTTTGAATATAAACAAGGTCAAAAAAGCCATAATCGTTGAAATAGATTAAAGCAGTGTAACTGTTAACAATTGGATAACAATTTTATATTGGATACAATCAAAAGTGGGTATAATATTTCTTTTTATTTATTTGTCGTCTGCTTGCATTCTTAAAAAATATCAGGTCGGTTTTACCAGAATGCAGTTATTGTACGTGAAGCAAAATTGAATGGGTTTGATTGAAAAGTGTATATATCTCCACTATTCTTAAAGAGTTAACTGTTCCAGTACAGTTTTCTGAAAATAAGCGTTTGATACTAGATTTAAGACCTGTACTAAGCATTTATGGAAACAATCTGGAAAATTTGAATTTCATGCTGGTGCTGGTGCAAAAGTCGGTACAGTATACACTTTTAAGATCATATCAGTAGTTTTAGTTTTAGGTCATATAGTCAGATAGTATGATACCAGGTATCTGAATATAGATATAGCTTCTGTGCTTTCATGGGTATCACATGCACATACAGTTAAGTTGTGATAGTATATAGCTCAGTTCAAATTTTGGGTAGAAAATTTACGAGTTGTGATCATCCGCAAGATCAATGTTTCTGATTTTTTCACTAAATTTGTATTTTTCACTAAATTTGTATTTAGTGATGTTTCTGGAACGGGGTTTGCATGGTATGAAGTAGAATCTGTAAATGGCGTTGCCCAATGCTTGTGGACAAATGACGTAAAGGTTCGATCCTCGACTTTTAGAAAAATTGTAGACTTATAAAAGTCTGTTGAGATTGAGAGGTCTTTTTTCTCTTGAAGTCTTTTTTCTTTTAAGAAAAATATCTCTATCAAAAATTTGTCTCAATCAAAGCTCATCTCAACGTTAGAGTCAAGGGGAGGAGAAATTGTGAAGATGTTGTAAAATGCCCAGAAAAGACATGAGGTATTGACTCTATCGACTAATGCCAGTGTAGAAAGATTGTTGCGGTTTATAAATTGATGCAGTCCCTCGCACACGTAATATAAAGACGCAAAGTTAAGTGGTTTACGGATATCTTTATTTGCAATGTTGATACTGGTTAAGGCATGTTCGGATGTAGAAGGAAAGTGAAAGAGCTATTATTTGTCATGGATTGTTGACAAAGATATTTGTGGAATATCTTTCCATATTTTACACTTGATTGAAAGCAAGCGGAATAATTTAGAGGTAGATCGGTTCGTTTCAACTCATAATAATAAATTAACCTATATTTAATTCCCAGTTGTTCAGGTGTGGATAAATTTCAGAATTTTGAGGTGACAAATTTGGGTTTGTTTGTTCCGCCCATGTAAGCGGTGTTTATATTTTACCGTTATGGTTTTCGGCAACATTTTGGCAGCTGTGCGTGAGTGGTAGATTTATCTCCAATGTTGTAGATCACAAATAAAGAAAATTAAAGTCAATGTAAAAATGGTGCAAGTATTTTCGGAATTTGCATTTAAAAACAAATTTGTTAAGGCGTTGCTGCCTTTATAATTGCTAGACATATATAATTATATGTTATGGCTGACGAGTCTTGATAATATGTGATACATGCATATATTTTGTACTGTAAATAATTATTCTGTGATGATATTAATATACATGTACCATGTATGAAGGCTGACAAGCCATGATAATATGTGATACATGATGTATGGAGGCTGATAAGCCATGATAATATGCGATACATGTAATGTAAATAATTATAATGTGACTAAGTTTAATTAACGCGCCGTATATAGGTTATGTATGTTAATTATTGCCGTCGCTGCTTCTTAAATTGCTTTGGTAAGTTGAATATTCCGTGTATGGAGGCTGACAAGCCTAGACATAATTATATTAAACATGTTATGTAAATTAATCATTTTGCGATAGTATTAATATACTAAGTTTAATTAACGCGTCTTATCTAGGTTATGTATGTTTGTTATTGCCAATTGCTATGATAAGTTGAATATTCCGTGTGTGGAGGCTAACAAGCCAAGACAATATGTGATACATGTAATGTAAATAATCATATTGCGATGGTATTAATATACTTAGTTTAATTAACACGCCTAATATAAGTTATGTACTGGATTCCTACCAGTTCTCGGGCGAAAAATGAACATTTTTGTATTTTTTGTAGCAACAAATACTAGTAAACTAGTTTACATTTATAGTTTACATGTTGACAAGGATAAAATATGAACAATATTTATGTTTCTTGCTCATGCTGATCCTTAAAAAAGAAACAAAAGGGGGAAGCAAAAAAAAATTTTAAGCGTAGTGTGAGCCTTGAACCCGATCCGCGTCGGTTGCACACTGTAAGCGTAACCACTCGACCATTTCTGATAACTTCTTGAAATGACTGTATTTAAAACTACTCATGTCATATCGATTTTATATTACGCCTCATCCGTTACACGGTCTTTTTATGTTTAAATTGTATTTCTTGAATATACTTACTTTTACACATTTTTATTCAAATAGTTATATATCTGACATAGTTTCGTTCACATTGTCTGCAATATCGATATTCGGTGTACCTTTACAAACTGAACCCCTGCTTTTATCTCAGCGCATGCGCAATAAAATCGGAAAAACCCCAACTGCTGGCAGCTTAGGTGTTATAAATAGTAACACAATAGAGAAGTGATTTATGCGGGATATTTAAAAAATATGAGAAGTTTGAGTTACCTATTTAGTCACTTACACCGAAAGAACAATCGTGACACGGTTTCGTAATCTAGGACCTTGTACGGTATGAAGCCTGTACGGTACGAAACATTAAAACGCCCGAAGATCTGGTAGCGCCCGACAACTGGTAGGAATCCAGTATGTTTATTAATGCCGTCGCTGCATCTTAAATTGCTTTGATAAGTTAATAATGTCGTGTGTAGAGGCTAACAAGCCATTACTATATGTGCACTATATAGGTTATGTGCACGGCTGCTTCTATAATTACTTTGATTTAATTTAATATTCCATGTATGGAGACTGATAAGCCATGATAATAAGCGAGGAGAAATAATAATTGTAAACAGAATTATTATATGAATGTATGCTAACGTTCAAATATGTTTTTTCAGTTATTGTCGGACGATATAGATGATTTACCTGATATTGTGGTATTATTGATCGATAAGGTGTCTTAGATCCAAGAAATATTGAAGGATGCTTGAGCCGACAGTTCCACCAAATGTTATAATAGAGGTTTTATTCGGTTTGAGTAATTCTTTGGGAGAAAAGGACATCTTTCCGGTCAAGTCATTCATTTTCGGTATATATCTGTGTTCTGTTGTTCAATATTTAAATTCATTCATGGCTGTGTTGAAATTATAGTATAGTGTTATATTGAGGCACGATTATATTTAACGCTAGTCAAAATCTAGAAGAAAGTGCTATCTATAAGCTTTTTACGAAAACTGTAAAGATACAGTGACTTGTGATCTGTTGTTTTGAAAACAGTATCAAGAATCAGATAATAATCTGAGCAATGTAAGCGTATGCACGTGGTGTTTGAGAAGTGAGGAATCGTTCAGATGTGGTAGTTTAGTCTACATATACTGTATTTTATTGTCGCCGCACTGAAGTGCGGCGGACTGTCTGGAATGGGACTTTTTTGTACGTGGAGGGGCATGTGACTTAATTTGTTTTCCAAGATTATTCGATGCATGATAATTTTACCCACTGACAATAAAGTTTTACAGAAAAAGTATTTGTAATATTTTTTTATTGTTTTTATTTTGTTTTTGTTTTTTAAATCATTTAGTTTATTCCCTCGTGGTGCACGATTTCAAATGGTCAAGGTCTATTTTGACTGATAAAATATTTGAAACCAGTCTAGGGAAAGTGAATCGTAATTTATTTTTAGAAAATTGAAAACAGTCCTCACGTGATGTAAACAATCTATCCACTCCGCAAAATTAGCTGATAACTCTGCTGTTATAACGCAAGGTCAATGAACAAAGTATTAACTTGGAGTACTCTTCTGAAACTGTTATTCAAAAAGTCTTCTTACAACGGTACGATCTGTATATGTTATACTCGCGATGTTTTCACAAAACTTTGATTCAGCTGGATCATTTTCAAGAAAACAGAAACAGAAAATACGAACTAAACTTTTTTAATTGTCGGTGTAATACTTTTGGATATATATTTCTTTTAAATATTACGCAACTGTATTTTACGAAAATTGAAATGAATCACGTCTTGAAGTGGTCATATTTTGATGGGTGAAGTTATTTATTATATATTCTTTATTACAATATTTGTAACATGTTAATGCTCAAACACAATTTAACAGTATTATTATTTTTGTATTTCTGTTACAAATAAAAACATTCTACATTTCCTTTGCTCTTGTTCAATTCTTTAGCGGCGACCTTTGATGCTTTGCATCAATGGTTTTCTTGGTATATTTATAGAATCAGTTCATAGAGATGGACAATGGGTAGCTATTGCTTGTACTAATACTATTTTGTGTCCTGTATTAAATCTACATGGACGAATATTGATTCTGATTTTAATAATCACATATTTTGTGGAATTTCCAAATGCAAAATTGGATGCAGGTTAAGGGACATGAGCAAACCTATATTATATACATGTACATATAGTAGTTTTCATTGAAACATTTAAAGATCATGTGTCAGACATTTCAATTCTCTGCGCTCAGGGGGCGCAACTGTAGCCGCCAATAACGTATTAAAGAACTTTTTAAGAGGCATGGTAGGTGGCGCATTGAAAATGCTAAAGATGGTTATATCAAGGATTTAGTGCTCCACAGAATGTTGATTTATAAACCGGAAAATACATTTCATGTTCATGATTTTATTTTATAACTAATAGTTTTCCCGTTCTTTGAATTCAGGTTGCCCAAGTGCTCGCTACAATATATACTATATTGAAAGCAAATGTGTTATTCTTCTTTGAACAAAGAATCTATGTAGGTTTAAGGAAATATATTTTCCGCCGGTTAAGCGGAGCGAATTAGGCGGGAAATATTTTCCTTGAATAGGTATATATCTTTTGTTGTGTAGACCAATCAAATATACATGTTTATATAGTCTAATAGTACTCTGAGGCAAATCGCGAAGCAGAGTACATTTGTCCTCACGAACACTATATTACCAATTGGTTTGGCTGGTTTAGCCAAGCGTATAGTGAGATATTTTGTAAGGGAGTAATTGCATTACAAATCAGTTATAGTGATTCTCTCATTGTGGTTTCAAATTCAATGCTTTTCATTTACTGTGGTATATTATATAAGTCAGTTGTTCACTTGTAAATGTGTTATTGTAAATGTGTTATACACATTAATTAATTAAAACGTAAATTTGAAAATGTTTTATTTATTAAGCATACTTTGTTGTACAGCATAGCACTTCTTTAAAGATTTATTTTTGGAAATGTTTTATGTGCTTATCAGCTTAAAGCAATTAAGTTAAACATGGTTATTTTTGTGAGTGCCATGAAACGAGAGCATCCCGCCGTTTCTTGTCCGGAGAGAAATCCAAGCCAGCCGCGGGTACAGGGTTTGTGCCAGACAAACGCATACAATGAATGAGCAAGATGAAAATTTTACACGGACAGCATGTTTGGAAAGCAATCGTTATTCTGCCTTTATTCATCTATCGTCGAAAGTTTGGCCAGGTATAAGTTTAGAGTGTAAAGAAATTTCGAATTCAAGATAATGAATAATATGTGTGTTAGAATAATTGCTAAATACTAAATCAAACAGATAATGGACAATCAAATAGCTATAATTATATATATAATTGTATTGTGTAAATTCAATGAATTTAAATATTAAATAAAACCTGCTGCATCGACTAAAGCATGCTATATTAACCAAGAATCAGACTAAATTAAAACATATCTTCCTTTGGTGATGACTGCTACATGTACGTGTACCACCTGTGAACTAACGTCGAAAAGAGGTATGCATGTTACTTGTGTACATTGTCACGTATCTTGCTTCTTTTTTCGTGTTATCCTGGTGACAAATTGCCGGGCTTTAAATTATTCGTCATCATAATCAAACAAAAGTTTTACCCAAGCTTTAATAAAATCTTTTCAGCGTTTCAACCAATATTTTCTGATGACTGTTGAAACTTACAGTAAAATTTCATATAGAACTGATACTCTTGAAACATAAATTATGTACGTTCTCCCTATAATATAAATACTTCATCCGTGTAACAAGAAAACATGAAGGGTTTTGGGAGATAAAGTCACATGGCATTTGATCTACATGATAAGAAGACCATTTGACAAAGGTTTGATGAAAATCCTTAAAATAGTAAAGGTCTTTTGCCCGTTTTCCCTTTAATTTGACATTAGCCTGGAGCCTAGCGTGTTTACAAAACGAAGTCTGCACATCCCCTGTATAAGTTTAACATTTACCAAAATGTCAATAATAACATTTAAAGGGTTCGGGAGATGTAGTTACATGACATTTGGAAAAACTGGTGTCCTGAACCTTGAGTATACATGGTTAAAACATGGATACTGTTGTCTCCATGAAGTAAATATTTGACTAAATATTATCCTTTCATGGGTGGAGGTGATATACTATGACCTTTGGTCATGAAGTGTGACCTTGAACTTGAGCAGGCAAGGTAGTAAGAGCAACGACTGTGAGACATTGTTTCATAATCAGCCAATACAAGTAATAGTTAAGCTAAGAAGCTATATAACTCAATATCATATCTTTTGAGTCTTGTTTGTGGCCAGGACCTCAAATGATGCATGGCACCTTCTTTGCTTATTGGTAACAAATGTATGAAGCTATTTCAAAATCAGTCTGTGCATGCAGAAGTCAAAATCCGGACACAAAGTTCTGGTATCTAACCATTCCTTATAGGTTTTGAGCCCTAAGTAGTGACCTTAATGGTAGCCACATAGATGTGGTTCAAACTCGTTCTGTACAACAACCGTGTAAAATTATTTACAAATCGGTCCATGCATATTAAATTTGAGGCTTCGACACGAATAACGGCCGAATAAACGGACGGACTTATGGACAGACGAAGGGACGACGAAATGATGTATTTCACCAGTTTGGGACTAATTAACAAAAGGTTCATAAGATCTGAAACTCAATGCGGAAAAAATAACCTTTTGATATGAAGAAATACTTATGCAACGTTTAATTGTTGATTTACACATTAATCATTGATTCATACTTAAAAAAAGCATATTATCAATTTTAATTTATGAATTTGATAGTTTAATTCCTATTAGACATACTGGCATTCCAATTTACGTATTTTAGACAAAGACTGATATTCCACATATTCAATAAGGATGTTTTATTTCAGTTTCCAATAAAAGAAATAACCTAGTTTTACTTAATTTTAATCTCTTTATTCTCTTAATGACTTTAAAAGCATCTCGTTTGAACATGATGTACACAATTAATATAGTATGGTATTGTTTTGAGCAGTAGCATAACTATGACAAACATCACATCATACTTATCTTTTATGGTTATAAAGTCTCATTTTATATAATGTCTTATTACATGATTGAATTTCCATTACACTCTTTTATTTATACATATTTCTAGGATTCTTCATATCAGTTGTTGCAGAACAATATATATTGCCGCGTTGAAAATTGATAAGCAGACGGCCTCACATAATAAACCCATGAATATAGGACAACTATGTTGCGTTTAATACATTTGTTGTCGGACACTCTGATTATTGTATGTATTTGCAACAACAAGAACTACGAAGAAAAGTTTTTTAATTCATTTAGTCTGGTTAATATATATAAGCACATAGTGCAACGTCTTTAACAATTTTTTATTCTGCCACCATGGAAGATAAATACATAAACAATGGCAAAAAAAGACTCATAAAATAAATTTTATTCAATTCCTTTTCCTACATAATTTCTTAAACCTCGCTTGTACATGGCAAAGACCGCAAGAGCTTCTACCAGTCTTGTATGCCATTTTTTTTTAATTCTATTTTTAAATTACTCATGCATGCGACATTTCATTAAAAAGTATTCAAAATGACTGAGATTGAGTAATACAAAGCATACATTAATATGGTGAAGTTTCAAGTTCAAGGAACAACCAGTGCCGTTACAAACAGGACACCTGCAGCACATTTACGGAAAGCTGATATGCAAAAAAGGAGCAACAGTAACTTAGTCGGGAATATATTTACATATTTCATTTAACGCAGCATTAATGTATTGCTTTATTACATATATACCGTAAAATTATAATATTTTGCGTCACGTTTTTTTTTTGTTTGTTTACGCTGCTTGCTTATGATTTGGAAAAACTGGATCACTTAATTATGAGTACGACACTCGTCAGTTTCTTACATTTCCCAATTTTATGATTTTATTCCCTAATATACAGTAATTAATGCTAATGCTTATGTGGGCGCCGGCTTACTAGTTCTCCCAATCTGTGTTAAATTTCGTTAACGTTTTCAGCAAAACCCTTGTAAGTGACTTTTGTAAATTTGATTTTTTTATGATTTCTTGATACAATTTTTTTAATTATGTACAAATGATATATGTTTTTACATGGACCGTAAGTCAAATGAAATTTTTCAAAACATTGAAATCGGATAAAAGAATTATATTGCAAATGTCTTCAAATTTTAAACTAAAATTAATTAAACTAATTAGCATTTGATCGATTGTGTGCTAATGTTATCCGTGCATGCGTTGAAGATAAAAAAACATATACAAAAGTATAAATGAAGCATAATTATATAGGTGTATTTTGTATGATTTCATAAAGAGTCTAGGTTGCCCTTTTCGCTTAGGTCAGACAGTCGTCTCTGGTTACCGTAACCAAGTGACTGTAAGTACTGGTATCCTTCATGTTCTCTTGCAGCTGTTCGTATTCGGAAACATTCTCATATACAGCATCTGATAAATATAAAAACTATCTGGTTTGAAACTATACTAGAACCAGACTATAGCATTTTCTGTTCTCGAATATTGATATACAGTTTAAATAAAAGCAAAATGTATTCCAACAAAGTAGTAAGAGCAATTTACAAAAACACTACCGATGTAACATACATCAAATGAGCTCACGAGTTCATATATAAAATTTGCGTGTAAGATACAGAACATGCTGTACTCCAAATGTACTCATAAACTTAATACCTGATTCCTGATCCTCCGTTGTATTTACACCAGCTGATGACATGTCATTTCTTCCACTTATCGATGTCATTTCATTTGGTGGCACTGAAAAATGACATTGAAATAAATACTTAGCATAACTGCAGAATAATTGATCCAACTCTACATGTAACAAAATAGTCCATTCATTCTCTATGTGTCTAAAGGTTTTCGTTGTCTATGACAAACAAGTCGTACTATGTATATGTTTATTTTACGTGACATTTACTATGCAGACCGGCAAACAAGCGAAAACATGAATTAGGTACATTATTTGAAAGAGCTAAACATCTGTGACCAATTCACACTGCTACAAGAATATGTACACGTTGTGCAACGAAATAAATTTCGATATAATGTTTTAAATTACAATTAGATATACCTCTTGTGTCCTCTTCCTGGTTTCTGCACCTAAACAAAGTATAATATTTAAGGAAGTTTCGTTTATCAAATACAATACTGGAATGTATCAACTTATAAAATTATTCTAAATTTGTGAATTAATATGAAAGCTTTGACGTAATTAAGAAAACTGGTTTAAGATACTGGAATGTACTTCTTGGATGTTGAAATTAACGAATGCATGAAAATAAAAATTTGCAAAAGTGCAATGCAAACTGAAAACGCGTATTATTTTTCATTAAAATGAAGGCCTGCACAGGTACAGCAACAATATTCTTACCCTGTGTATCGCTTCACTACAAAAATCATCCCAACAGCAAGGAGAGTTGCTATTGCAGCTCCAATACCAACACCAATTATTAACCCAATATTAGGAGACCTGAATTCGTCATCGTCAGTGTTTTCTGTGTAGAAGTTTACAAATGTTCGACATATATATCATCACTGCCATGGTAATCAATATGAAAAGTGAAGCTTCAACGGCTGCCCTGACTGTCACCGTAGTCGTGTCCTCACCCGTCACAGTTTTTACCCCTTTGTGGTAGTGCTTATATTCATATACAATTAAGTAAATATGTTAAGAAAACAATAGTTCATGTAAATAGTCAATAACATGTAACTCGCGCGTTAACAAGTATAAGGTTAAACATCATTCTCTGAGTAATATAAATAAGTTAATACATGTATGGCTTTTTCTTTCCTGTGCTTATATTGTTACTGAACTCAAACAAAGAACTGAATATGCTTTAATCGCGAAATATTAATTCTGATTATCAAGTTAACCTGAATCCGTACTCCAAGCTAAATCGGTTGAAAAATCATTTCAAACGTATAAAAATGAATACTCTACAATTGTCCCTTATTTATAGCTTTATTTGGAAATTCTTTTTTTTAACTACTTTGTCGCATGTGGTATTTGCACAGTTCTCGCTACATTTCTTCTTACATGTGTTACCACGGAATCCATCTTTGCATCCATGTATGCACTCTCCATTTACGTCATTGCAACTTCTTCCATCTCCACTATCTAAGACGCAATTGACAGAACATGCTTTGTTACATTTCTTTCCAAAGAAATTGTCAGCGCATCCATTTAAACAATAACCTGTTTTCTGGTTGCAGGTATTGTTCTTACATCTGCTACTGCAGTTCTTTTCACAATTTGAACCATATTTGGTTCGAGTATCGCACCCGCTTAGACATGCTCCGTCACCTACAGTGCACATAAGTAATCCATTTGTGGCATAGCAATTGGTGCTACAGTCTTTAGAGCAATCTTTTAAATATTTTCCATTTCTGCAAACATGGCATTTTCCATTAAGCTGGTTGCATGTATGACAATTCCCGTCGCAAATATTTTCACATTTGTCACCCCAATGTCCGTCTTTACAGCCCCTTTGACATGTTCCATTTACTGAATTGCATGTCTCATCAAGGCAATATTCTGAGCAAGTTTCGCATTTATTAGTTGTGCTATGAGGATAGTAACCGGAAATACAGTCAAGACACTTGCCAATTGATAAGACAAAATCAGCTGAACATTTGAAACAGTACTGGTCTTTGTCTTTACACAATCCTAAACAGTCATCGCGATAATACCCGTCGATGCATCCGTCCGTGCACTTATTTTCAGACTGGCATTTCCTGTTTTTACATGTGCTTCCACATTGACAACAAACTGCGCTAAATGCATAATAATTTGAATTGAAGCAGCTCGTGCATGATGGATCTGCACAAAGTCCTTTGTACAACTGCAGCCTTTAGCTGTGTCATAATATCCTTCTTTACAGTTGATACAATTTTCATTTGCATCACAATTGCAATTAATCGGACATTTACAATGAGAGCCAGTGTATCCCTCCTTACATCCAGATACACATTTTCCATTGCTAACGTCACCCTTCCCATCTTTGCAGTTAAGAGGACAATTCTCGTCGCATTTTACTCCCCAATAAGCCAAAACACACACATCATTACAGTTTCCTGATACACCGTCACATGTGATATTGAAACAGTTTTTCGGACAAAGTGAATTACAATCTAAACTATTTTGCCAAATATAAACATAAGGATGTTTCCCGTATCTTCCATCTTTACACTGAATGCATGCCCACGAAACGCGTTCACACCTTTCACAATATTCACTACATAAATTATTACAATGATGTTTACTGTAATAAAAACCATCGGCACAGACGGCACCATGACCATCTGACTTACTACAATTTGATCCAGCAATACAAAACGATGGACAGTGACTTTCGCAAAAATGCCCGTAATAGCCACCAAAACATGTCAGACACGATCCGCTATAAATTTCACATGTTTTACAGTTTCTTTCACATGTTTTATCGCATGTTACATCATTATAACCATCTCTGCATATGTTACAGTTGCTCTTGGAAGAACAAGAGCAATAATCAGGGCACTTATCGCAATATGCTCCGTAGAATCCACCCCTACATTTTGTGCAGGAATTGGCATCCTCGCATGCCAGACAGTTTACAGGCGTGTCTGCAATTAACTCCATAATACCCATCAATACAGCCATCCAAACAAGCGTATTGAAACCCGTTGTGGTACTGACACCGATAACTTTTACAACATTCGCAATTGTTGCATTCATTTATAGCAGACACTGAAATCCATACAGACGATATAGTATTTGTATCAAATATTTAGTTAACTTATTGTCAAATAAGAATGCAGTGTGTGAAGTTGAAAAATAGAAGTTAGATTGAAACGTCAAAATGCATGCCTACATGCACGTTCTTTAAGATAACAGTTACATGTATCACACCTGATTCTGCTATACTTTACACTAAAGCCACCTGTATAAGGCCTTACCAAAGATGATATTTTGAAAGAGACTACATTGTAAAGGATTATATTTGAAAGAGTATCTGCAAAGAAACAGCTTAGTATAATGAAATCTATACATGAACGACAATTTCAGACGTCAAAATAACAAATGACCTTTTTTCTTATGCAATTCAGAAATATTTAAATAATTAATAAAATAACTTATGTATTCATGTAGAGTGTACGTGTGAAGTAAGAATGTGTTTTCTCTTATTAGATGAATATTTCTCTATGACAAATTGAATGTATTTATTTCACCTGATCTGATTGAACAGGATGGTCCAGACAAACAACATCACATATTTGATACAAGCTCTTTTGTTCTGTTACATGACAATCATCCTATTGTCCGGTGTTTTTTTATGTCGTGCAACTATATACTCCGATAAATGTTGATTACTCAATTCACAATAACCATGTAAGTCAATGACTTACAGAAAGTCAAACAATAAGACATTGTAAGGAATGTACCGTATCAGTTCACGACTGTTTAAGAGTTTATGTAGGAAATACTTTTTTGCGTATAATTTCAACCATTCCAATAAGAACCACAGTAATGTCTATGACAATAATATACATAGAACGGAATTTACATGAACTTGCCACGTTAGATTTCGTTTCAAAAAGCGTCTCAAAGAAATCAACGTATAGGACTATGGAGATTACATCGTTACATATTTTATTACTGTTCGTGTTTGTTAAAACTGCATGTTAAATATATTGATTTTTAAACAGCATTGCTATTTGAGCTTCGAAAAAGGATTAGCAAACTCTTACAAATGCTAATTTATTAAGTTATTACATTAAAATTTTAACAAAGTCTAGCTGAAAATGATTTCGATTTCAGCAAATTATTCCTTTTAATACGAAACGCATATGTCAGTTTTTTTCATTTGATTCATAGAATTGAAGCGATCGTAACAGTAACGTAAGGATGTAACAACAAATTTGACATCAAAGGTCACTCTTATTCATTACTGCTACTCTCCGTCGTACTACTATACTTTAGAGTACGAAACTATAAGGTGAAGAATAAAAGTGCCGTTACCCATTGTCTATTACGTTTTATAGTTTTTCAAACTAACCTTGAAGAAGCTATGAAATATTTAAGCGCCTGTTCACAATTGTAAAATGTAAATATTTGCAATGTATCATTTAAATTTTTGAGGGGAATTAATATTTCTTTTTGTTTCTACGAACTGATATCATATTATTATCATTATGAGGCTAAACATTGAATTTCAAATAAATTGGTTGGTTACTTTAGTTATTCTTTACTGAGTTGAAACAGCTTGATAAATACTCTGATTTCTTTTAACGACATACTAAAAACCAAAACAGAACAGTCACCAACAATATTTAATTTAAATTATATACCACTGCTTATCTTATATATTTACCGATTGGCTACCTTTAGCCGTCACAAATAATGTACCACTTCCGGTTTATAAGGAATACATGTATTACCTTGGTTACGTAGTTTTTATTCTTTGTTTTCTGATAAAAAAAACCACAAAACTTAAGTGTAAGTGATTAAGAGCAATTCTCTGTAAGCACCAAAAAAATAAAGAAGGGGTCTGGCACGCATGGTCTCAGATTTTCAAGAAACTTTGAGAACTTGAAAGGTTCCATGCACTGATACTGTAATGGGGCATT
The DNA here is from genome assembly GCA_022818135.1 of Saxidomus purpurata. NCBI lineage: Eukaryota > Metazoa > Mollusca > Bivalvia > Venerida > Veneridae > Saxidomus > Saxidomus purpurata. The sequence continues at coordinate 16,140,639 of JAFMSR010000019.1, forward strand.
TTTAATTCCAAACAATGTTGGTTGCCATGGTAACGTGGATTGAAGATATTGGCCAAAAATGGCCAAAATTGAGAGTAAAAATATATAAAAAATGCCCATTTTGTCATTCAAATATTGAAAAACAAGAAATATCTGTATTGTTTCAATGTTTGTAGAATGAAAGACATGTAGTTAGTTATAAATAGTGACCATACGCTTATTGATTGTGGTAACTGTTAAACTCTCTATTCTCGGCTAAAATATAGGTCCAAATGCAAATTTTCATTTTTGTTGAAAAATGGAAATATAGACCAACTTCAAATCAAAATAGCAAGAAAACGCAGCGCTGTTGGGTATAGTGATACATATTTCCTGAAAGAACAACCATTGGTCAGTAACATGATGGAATAAAATCAGTGGGCACTTCATAAACAAAAAGATTATAGATCATCAATTTTACTGTAAAATCCTGTTTTTTGTATATTATCGGTCGCCTACAGGTGAGCTATAGTCATACTATTTTCAAGATAGCTTATGTATTTTTATTAAAATGATGCATTCTATCTGTGGGACAGTGAGGAACACAAATTGTACCATCCATAGCTGAAAGCTAAATTTTGTAAAAAAATACAGAATGGTTGCCATGACAACAAAATTGCTGATTAGGCCTTACCTAACGACTGCCAATTTTGTCAATCAAATATTGAAAAACAAAAAATATATGTATTGTTTCAATGTTTGTAGAATGAAAGACATGTAGTTAGTTATGAATAATGACCCTATAATTATTAATAGTGGCACTGGTATAGGTCTCTATTCTCGGCTAAAAAATTGATCCAAAAGTAAATTTTCAATTTTGTTGAAAATTGGAAATATAAGACCATTTTCAAATCAAAATAGCAAAAAAATGCAGGGCTGTTGGGTATAGTGATACATATTTCCTGAAAGAACAACCATTGGTCAGTAACATGATGGAATAAAATCAGTGGGCACTTCATAAACAAAAAGATTATAGATCATCAATTTTACTGTAAAATCCTGTTTTTTGTATATTATCGGTCGCCTACAGGTGAGCTATAGTCATACTATTTTCAAGATAGCTTATGTATTTTTATTAAAATGATGCATTCTATCTGTGGGACAGTGAGGAACACAAATTGTACCATCCATAGCTGAAAGCTAAATTTTCTATAAAAAAAATAGACTGGTTGCTATGACAACAAAATTGCATATGAGGCCTGTTGGTATAAAATATAACTGCAACAAGGTGTCCACTGGGACTACTGCAATACATTTGGGATTTGGTAATAATATTTCTGTCAGTTGGAATCTGTAGGGTGGAGGTTTTCATATCAGCAAAATGTCAAGATCAGGGCTTGAGGTCAAAGACCAAGTAATATGCAAGCTAAACAAAGGTAGGACAAAATTTCAAATGGGAAATAATTGATTTATTATTCATGAATGGTATAATTTAAAAGACACTTTGTATAGCTAATGGACATTGGATGGAAATGGCTTTCTAAGGATAACAAAGGTTGTAATCACCTTGACAAAACAAGATTTAATGTTAAGATCATGACAACTGCACAGTCACAAATGAAACATTTTATTTCTACATGTACCTCCTCCAAACATTTTTATTCTTATAACAAACATAATATGCAGATATTGAATCTAGTTTTCTGGTTAAGTAACATAATGCCTAGAAATGAAACATTTCTTAATTACTAAATGACCAATTTTTTAAAAAAAAACATCAGGGTCAGTCAACTTTTGTTTCCAAAATAATTTTGTTTGCATCTAATACAAATGATTGTATGAGCTTAGTGAAGTATCATTTTGGCCTGTATTAAAATTAGGCATTGTTAACAAATAATGTTACAAATACATAATAATTTTACATAACCTGTATGTTTTTCACAATTTGACCTTTAATAATACATTTTGAATGAAAAATTAAGATATCTTAAAAAGATGTTTTAGTTGAAATCTGTTTACCAAAGACGAACCTTTTTTCCGGACAAAGTAGTTTTAAATTCTCCAAAGGTCAGAATCACAATGAAAGTCGATAATATAAAATGTGTAATCAGGAAATACATCGACATCATCAAAAATTGGGGAACAATCATCAAGAAAGCAATGTGTTATAGCTAGAAATTGCAAAAAAGATTTAACACATTAGCATATATGCCTATCTTTATGAATTTGATTTTTAATGAACGTAAAATCTCATAAGATTTAAAATGTTCTCTTAAAAATTGACAAATGGTTACAGCCATGACACTAAATATATGAACAACATAACAAGAGGACTATATTGATCACTTTAAAACATTTCTTTCAGACTCAAAACTGTTAAAATTACCAGCAAAATCAAGTAACTCTACAGTCATTTCTAATCATCAAATCTGAATAATGTCACCAATTTCTTATGGGTTAAAATGAATCAAATATGTGATTACATGTACATAGATCATAATAAAACACATGCATACTTAAAACTAGAACTATCGCTGCAGGTGATGAATACTCCCCCCCCACCAACACCCCACTGACACAGTATATAAAATTTATGTAATATTTGATGCTTTAATTCTTGGACCTACACAACTTGATGCTTCTGTGAAATATAATTAATTCTGACCAGGGGTTTTGGAGATTAAAAGCGCAAAATATTTTACTATCTCAAGCCCCTGTGACCTTTGACCTAGTGACCTGAAACATGAACCATGCACAACTAGGCATTGTACACATCACTTCTTTGAAGTATCATGAAATTCTGACCAGGGATTTTGGAGATTTAGTGTCCACAAGATTCTACTATCCCAAGCCCCTGTGACCTTGACCTTTGACCTAGAGACACGAAACACTGACCATGCACAACTAGGTATCATTTAATTCTAACCAGGGGTTTTGGAGACTTAGCGTCCACAAGATTTTACTATCTTAGACAGACGGACAGACAAGCTGAATCCGGTATACCCCCATACACTTTTGTGTTTGGGGGTATAAAGAATCAGACAAAATTTTCATTAATTTCAATCAAGCGCTATGTTACTTGATTATTGAATAGCCCTGAAAAATTCAAAGCAAATCAATCCCATAACACATTATACATAGATATGAGGCTGATATAAGTTTCAAGAAACTACAACATTGTGCTCAAGAAGATAACTCAGGCTATATTCACCTGCTTGTTCATACTAACATTTCACACAGTGACACAGGACATTGACAGGAAGTGCACTGTCTAAGAACCAGAACTCTGCTTAATCATCTTACTTGTTACTTCTTTAATTCAAGTTTAATTAGTATTTCTCTTTTGATTTGAGATTTTCTCTCTTCTTCCCGGGCTGCTGCAGCGTCAAGAGCATCAAATTTTTGATTTTGCTGAGACAGTCTGGAGAAGTAACTTACTATCTGCTGCCCTGTCAGATAATCTTCTTTTCTGAAAGACTTATTCAAACGCATGTCTTCAGCTGCTGAATATGGATCGACTTTGCAGCCTCCTAGTTTGCCAATATTAAATTTATCCAACATGTATTGCTTTTGTCTTCCATTGAAAGATGTTCTCTTTTTATTTTCTTTCAACGCCCACCCTGTTTTCATATCGCCAGCTGTATCTGTAAACTCTACTTCTTTGATCTCAGGACAGGCTGTTACGCTTTCTAGTTGGGTAGCATACAACATTTTTGCTCGGTCACTTAACACACTTTTCTCTAACTTCCACTCACATGTTTCTAAAAGCAAATGTTCTTCAAGAGCTTTCTGGCAACCAAATTCTTTGATGCAGCCTTCCCTTGGGCAAACATAGTGCTGCTTAGCTGTACTTTTCTTTTCTAAAACAAAGACATAAAATATGAATGAGGATTTATCAATTAAAAACAGTTGATATTACAAAACTACAGAAATACCTTAAAGCGGTCATTAAATGTAAAGACTAGCATCTGACTATTGTAATCCATATAATTTTATATTTGACATATTTTGTTCGGATCTCAATCACTGCTTACTAATATCAATTTTAAAATACAGACTGATTAAAATTGAATAATATATAATTTGTATTGTTGGATCAGCAATGCCAAATCTTTCTTATTGTTTATGGCCCAAGATTTTACATTATGTGGTTAGTGTTGTATAAAAATAATCTAACAAACCTTCAATGGGAAGTGCACATGAGACAGACGAGTAATCAACAACTGTCTTTAATATGATGGAATTCTTTGATGGATTGACAGTCTTCCATGGAATGAGTTTGCCTGTAATAATCAGTTGATAAGATTTAGTGTGGAAGTTGATAACCAGCTATTCTGAGTAAAAACAAACAGACTAATATGGCCCTTTTTCACTCATCTGGCTACCATTGGCTATAATACAAGGTCATCAATCGCAGAAAGGGTCAACTTAGACCTCAGGGTTTTGATTTAAACATACTTAGTAGATGTCCACTACATAATGTGACATTCCAAATACCTTAGCTCTGGGCTTAGTTGTTCTTGACAAAAAGAATTATGAAGTTTTCCCTATATAAGTGACCCCAGGGTGGGGTCAACTGTGACCTGGGTGTCATTATCTTAGTATATGTCCATTAGGTAATGCCCTGGGCTTTCTGGTTTTTGAGAAGATTTTTTAAGTTTTTCATTTCAGTTGACATGGCAACCAGAGTTCTGCATGAAATAGACTTATTTGCACAAATTTGATTTTCATGTTTTCTTTTCATGAAATGAAACCTCAGCTCAACCGTAATGAAAACCTGACAATCGAGGGAGTTTTCAATATATGATGATTATATTGAAATGAATTTCATTGTATGGACAAAGCAAAAAATAGAAATAACAAAGTAAAAGTTTATATGTTTTGTGATAAACAGAAACAGTTGACAATACAACTTTGACCTTGAATTAGTTTTTTTATTAAAATAACCCAAAATCCATGACACACAATTCAAATGTTTTATAAAACCATACCTTTTCCAATATTATATGCTTGCCAAACATGCAATCCTTCCTCCTCAAATGCAAAATTAAACAAGGTCGAAATGTTTGGTAGAGAGTGCTTTTGTTTGTCTGCCTCAAGGTCATGAACAGCATCCACCACCTTTACACGGTACTTTCCATTGGGAACCTTGTCAAGAGCCTTAAAGCAAACCAAAAGTTCAACTATTGTTAGACATGTACATGTATTATTTAAACACGAAGGTCCAATAGCTGCTTTGCTTGCCTTAGTATACTAATTGCTTTAAAGAAAATTTCTAAGTAGCTAAAACATTCAAACCCTTGTAACCTTGACTTCAAAAATAAAGGGGTCATATACTCAGAAAGTCCATTACCCTATACAGTCTGAAGATTCTATGTTTAAGGTTCTGTTTTATAACCATATGTAATAAGTTTGCACCTAAAAATTACTTCAAAAACCCTCAATACATAACCAGGTTGTGCTTGGTACACAAATATTGCTATGTAAAGTTATCTGAAAGTCAGTTCATGCATGTTGAAGCTGCAGACACAGAATTCAGTTGCAGGTTATGTTGCACATAGAGTTCCATCAAACTGGGCTTTAAAGATTGGACACTTATGCTGTTCAAAACAGAAAATTAATATAAACCTTCTTCATGTCCTCAGCTGTTGTGACATCCTGTCCTTCGTTGAGGAATCGTTTGATTGCAGCTTTAGCATTTGCGGCTTTTCTATCACATGGACCTGAAAAAAAAAGGTTTTGAAATGTTACTTTACAATCAAACAAGAGGACAATTCCTTAACCTCAGAAACCTGAAAGTGAGAAAAACGTTGTTGAAAAATACTTCAAATAGTACTGGAGTTTGACAAACAAGATTGCATGTATTATACACTATTTTGTACAAATTCTGCAAAGGGGATTTTCATAACATTAGGGCCAAGATGGTTGGGTTGTAAAAGTCACCTGTAAGGCATACATCAGGTTTTTAAGCAGTTGACCTAGATTTTGACCGATATTCATACACAACCTAAATTTCATCAAGACAATCATACTGACAAAGTTTCATGAAGATACAATGAAAAATGCAAACGTTATTGCATACACAATGTTTTTCTATGATTTGACCCCGTGACCTAATTTTTGACCCCAGACGACGCATTTTCAAACTAGACCTATATATGATCAAGGTTGTTATTCTGACTAAGTTTCATGAAGATCCAATGAAAAATGCAGCCTCTATTGCCTAAACAATGTTAAGTGTGGGCAGACAGACAACACACAGACGACGGACATCAGGTAATCACAATAACGCAGGTGAGCTAAAAACAATTGTAAATTTTAGCTAAAACAATATACCTTTTCCATTTTGTGATTCAGAGAAATTGTAAGACACAAGTTCTGGTAGCTCTTGTTTTAATGTTGACAGTGTTACAGCACTCTTGTAACATCCAGCGTTATCTGATATGAAGTGCACATCATTGACTTTTACATGATTTTTCAGGTCAGCAACAACATCACATAATACTGCAGCTGTTGTTGGAGCATCTTGTGAAATCTGTCCACTAAATACATGGATATTTGTGAACGTTTTCATTAAATTATCAAGTTTCACTACAGCTACAGATACATGCCAATTAATTCCTCTTTTGGCAAACCAGTCCATTTGGCCTTCACGATATTTTCGCGGAAGATATTTCATTGCCCAATCAGCAGTGATAATGACATCATTTTCTTGCATGTTCTTTACAAGGTTAACTCTTGCTGATTCTTGATTCTTGGATCTTACAATATGTCTCTGTAGCTGTTTAATGTCATGTACAGCCTTTTCCACCTGTAAAAAAAATGGTTATAAATATTACTACACATATCCCTTGTACTTAAAATCTTGAATATTGTTCTTGAATTAATTTTGATTTTGCAATGTTTTGAGGTGTAAGTCAATACAAATTCAGTTTGTCCACAAAATTTCATAGCTCATATACTAGGCAAGACTGTATTTTCTTTTAAACTTTATCAGCTAAAAGGGTATTATCCTAAATCTAAAACATAGTTTTCTCAAAATATTTAATACGGTTTAAAGGTATGACAAATAAGGCAATAAATTAAAAGCATTTTAAAACTGAAAATACATCAAATGTTTATTTTGCACACAAAAAGGCAATATAGTGACAACTTACTTTAAAACTAACTGCGTCATTGTTTTCCCATTCTCTAGACTCATATTCTTGTTGAATTTCTCCAAGTACATTTTCTAAGTCACTGCAACTCGCGCATCGCTGTGTATGTGTATGGCTACAATTTGCCTTAAACTTGTCATCTCTCAAGTCACTCATGGCAAAGACAATGCAGTGATCTTGAATATCACTTTGTCTTGATAGATGTACCTGGGCAATAAGAAAAACTTCATCAATTTACACATCAATATCAAATTAAGTTATCAGGGCCTTCAATTCATCATTGGCCATGACTTGGAAAACATTTTGAATAGGATCGCTAGAAATACTACATACCACATATTTTAGCCTTGTGTTTTGTGACAAGAATATTTAAACAAGAGGGCCAAGATGGCCCTATATTGCTCACCTGCGACTTATGACAATATGTGACCAAGCTGCAACTCTAAACTATATATCAGAAACACAAACATTCTGTTTGACCTTGACAAGGCAAAACTTTTGACCAATTTACATGATGATTGGGTTGTAAATGTCACTGGTATGGCATACACAAGGTTTTGATCCGGGTGACCTAGTTTTTGACGTCAGATTACCAATATTCATACTCAACCTAAATTTCATTGACAAAGTTTCATCAAGATAGAATGATAAATGCAACCTCTATAACAAACACCAGGTTTTACTATGATTTGACCCAGTGACCTAGTTTTTGACCCTAGATGACCAATGTTCAAACTCGACCTTGAGTTTATTCAGGCAATCATACTGACCAAGTTTCATTTTTGTCCAATGAAAAATGCAGCCTATATCGCATACACAAGGTGGACAGACAGACTACAGACAGACGACGGACATAAGGTGATCACAATATCTCACCTGAGTTCTTCGTGTTCAGGTGAGGTAAAAAATTATTGTGGTTTTGCCCAGATAGCTAAAAAAGCAAGGAATACATTATCTTATCCGTAATAAAGCTTTTTTATCTGTAATAAAGCTTTTTATACCTTGAAATCTGACTTCAAGTAACGCTTTGCCTCAAGTAATCTCATTTTCAAATTGACAGCGCCCATTACATCTGCTTGCTCTTCCAAGGCTTTGAAAGCCCGTGATCCCTCCATGACAAAGTTGTCAAGTCCCTCAACACTCTGTCTAACAGATGCTGAGCACTCTGTGCAAACTCGATACAGTGTACTCTTTCCTGAAATACAATGTGTCACAAAGTTGATCGCTGATGAATTTTTGGTAAGACCTTATTATAAAGTGAAGTTCAAGAATGAAAGAGACAAATGTGGACACTTAAGGACATATGCCAAACTTAATTCCTCCATTTGAGGGGGCATACACATTTTAGTACAGACAGACAATCTAACTAAGCAACAGACATACTTCAAATATATGTCCTGTGTTTTGTGGCGGACAGATAATTTTTTGGCAAATCACAAATAACAATAGTTATGACAAAGTTATGAACAGACATAGCGACCTTAATATGCCTTCCTTTGGGGGCAAAAAAACACATTCTATAATTGTTGTATTTACCTAAGGGTATTACGTTTTCCTCCTCGCAGAGTTGAATGTATTGGTCAATCAGTGTGCTGGCAGTTAGACTCCTGATAACGTTAGGTATGGTGACAATTTCACCTGTCTCTAATTTCAATGTTTTCTGACCATAAGGCAGATCTTTTATCACATGAGTTGATGTTATAAACTCTACAAAATGTTCAAGTTTTTGAGTATCTATCTTGTCTCTTCTACTAGTTGTTTCCACTACTGGCAATCCAACCCCTGTGCCACTAGCATGCTTCTTGGATTCATAAAATCTCCATGATGTAAGACCAGGTAGGAACTGAAATAGAACAACAGTTTTGACGCCTGCTACAATGTACCACTATATTTTTTATTGTATTATCGTTGATACCGGATAATCCATACAATCACCTTAAATGATGCTAATGCACCAAATATAATGCTAATTTAATGTAACTTTGAAAAATAAAGTCATGCTAATGTAATGCTTAATTTTACCAAATACCAGCAATGATAATTCATAACAGTACATGCATTTACTTTATAAGTATTTGACAACAAGCCTAGTCGGCTATGCCCGTTTAAAATTTCGTTTTGTAGTTACCTTTTCAGCTTCTTCGAAGCTCATTCCTTGTGTGATGATAGACAGTATTTGTCTGCGCAACTGCCAGCTTGTGTCTGACTGCATGTAAATGCTTCGAAGTGTTTTTTTCTCCTCCGAATATAAAGGTGAATGCAGCTGATGAAGAACAGACTCTAATAGGTTCTGTGTATCATTTGGACAAATGGTTTTCAGTACTGACCTAAAGCACTGTTCAGTTTTGTCAATATATCTTGATTGTGTTCTTTCACTTGACAATGTGAATGGGTTCTGTATTTTTTTTATTGGACTAATGTTGTTTGTCTTCAAAAAATCATTTAATTTCTCTAATTTTGTGTCGTTTTCAAAAGAAACATTTGATGCCTGACTACAATTTGGTTCACTGTAGACTGTGCACTGGCTAGTCTGTGAGAGAGGGCCTTCATAGTAGCAGCTAGTGTCAAAATTCATCTGTAATAAGAATTCATTTTTTTTGTAAGACAAACATGTAAAGTTCAATACAAGAAATGTGCAAATTCTATAAAACCAGTATATCGCCACTTTATTCACAGTTACAAACAGGTTTGTTGCAAAATTCCTATATTGAACTTCCAACATTCAATTGAACCAAATGTACCTTCAACTTCAGCATGCATATATTTAAGCTGATAGAGGTTATATCTCCTATGAATGTTTACATTAAAGAATTGAACATGGCAAAAGTTCTTTTTTCTACAGAATGTCAGGCGTTTCACAAATGCACAAGGGATCCATGCTTCTGGCAAGAAATGCTGTGGTATGCAAACATTGCCTCACTTGTCCTGATCTTAGGTGAAAGAAATATGCATCAAAATCTATATTTCTTAGCATACATTTCAAAAAGAAGACATTTATTTATATAATTTCAATAATTTATTACAACTTCGATCAATCACTCTCAAGACAAGCTCCAGATGGAATCAACCTCCAAGAGAAATGTTAAATTGTTGTGTCTTGCCTCGGGACACTACCACCATGGAATCTAAGGGGGATCAAACCTAGGACCCTGCACTCCATTAACCATGGTGGCCACACAAAAATATCAAAATAAAAAAGTAGTGGAACTGTTTGATTTTTTTAGAAATGCTTAGTGGATCTACATGTAGAACAGGCAGCAGAGTATTCAATTTTCAACATTTACCTTCCAGAAAAGTACTAAACATTGCAGTGTGCTGATATTTGAGATAAAGTCTATGAAATAGCAATAAGTGTCAGATTCATTTTATCAAATTACCCTCCATGGATGAAACAAAAGTTTTTCAGCCATAAACATGATAACACAAAATGCGTGATGGTGCATTACATGTAACATACATAGTTATTTTATAAGAAAATAGTTATATTACATAGGAAACAAGAAACAGCGTACCATGAATTTATGTAAATTTATCTAAATTTATCTAAAATTATGTACCTTTCTTCGCTTTATACTAGGTGCTTGATAATCCTCCATTTCTGACATAGCTACATGTAAAGTCTCCATGCTTGACTCCTGAAATCAATCAGTTGTTGCCAAAATATTCAATTTGATACACAGAGGATAATTGTTGATTCTGGTGTATGTCAAATTAGTCATTATACTTTGGACTCATCTATTTTTATCATTATGGATGTTGTACATTGTGTTTATTTTGAATAGATCAATCAGAAGTGTGTTAACTGAAATTATTATTCAAAAGAGAAATTGCATTTAAATGTTCAGAGAACACATATATCCACTCTTACTGTTAAGAGTACAATGCAGTGCAAAGAAATCAAAGACAAAAAGAAACCGAGAGGACCAATTACTAGAACCATTCCACTTTTGGAGAGTATTAACAGTAAACAACTGACTAAGTGCCTCCCATTTTTCACAATGTGTATCATCTTTTATTTGGTAAGGCACAAAATAGACTTAGTATTTCCCCATTGAGGAAAGTGAACTAAATTATACTGCAAACTTAATATTCACTTCTTTTTTGCTTTCTTCATCCTTTGACTTGACCAGTCCAGTTAACTTCTCCCGGCATCTTCTACATATTGCTTAAAATAAAATAATATTGATCACATTGTAAATTTCATTTCAAAATAAGCTGCAAAAATATTTGCAGAGTAAACAACAAAAGTGTTAAATTTGTTGTTTGTTAGATGTGCTTATGGTCCACCATCCTTATTCTAGGTACATTTGTTTATACAGTGCGATTTTTAGAGAGACAGATACAGATAGTAGGGAATCTGAGTACCAGACCCTAGCTCTTTTACAAATAGACCCTTTGTTCTTTTCTATGTACCAGGTGTATAGCACCAATACACGTGAGACTACCTCTGGGTTTCTAACCAGTTCATCTCTAGATGGGTTGGAAAAACTGAAAAGAGTTTCTGGAATTTCCAGTTCCCCAGCCGGGATTTGAACCTGGGACCTCCGGATTGGTAGTCCAGAGCATTAACCACTTGACTACCGCACCACCCGTGTTAAATTTACAGTGCAAAATACAGTTTTAATACTGTAAAATATACTAAAATGTTTACCAAATAGCAATTTTTCTGTTTATGTCATGTTCAATAGCCAATATCTTGGTATGATTTTGATCAGAAGGATGCTTCAGATTGTATGGCATGAAGTCTCAGTTTTACATTAAAGACAGGTAAATATTAGATAAAACAATGAAAATGTATATAGCCTGATATATACACATACCCATCATGCCTACAGATGCAGCTACTTATCTGGATAGAATGTTGTTTTATCACAAAAAAATATTGAAGGCATAAAGCGAAAACCTTTTAATTCATAGATGAATACTCCATAAATACGTAATGAATAATTTACCATGCTACACTTCTAAAAAATAGTTGTCCGTCTTTCCTCGTAGATAGTACCAAAAAAATGTTCAAAAGGCATCTAGCTAAAATGCTCTGACTGAATAGCACTAGCAGTGCAGATCATGATCATTTTGTATGGATGTACATGCTGATCATTATTCCAAATGAGTACATGTAACAGTCAAAATTTTGAACAAGAAAATATTGATAGGCTCTGACCAAAATTTATAATAGTAAAGGTTTGACAGTTATAAAATGGGTTCATAAAAGGGTTGAACTGAATACGCAAAGTAATGTGACCTCTTTTACCAAGTACATGTTTTGAAAACTGTACTGTACACAATATGTTTAATTTATACTTTTTAGTAAAAGACTCGAAGAAATCTGTTGAGTGGAACTTGAGCCACTAAAAAATATGGTGGGCCAGTAAACTAGCAGGCCAGTAAATTCTAAAAGCTGGTGGCCCTTTGGGCCAGTATAGTCGAAGCCTGAAAATCAATAAGGATAACTGATCATGATCTTAACTTACTATTGAAAAGGAAGTCACTTGCCATGTCAATGTATATTTCTGATATGAATGTATTATTCTGCTATTGTAAACTGATAAAGTGTATAAATCACCGAAAATTTGAGATATATAATTTATAGAATAGAATAGAATATTATATATATAAAGTATTTCCTCACCTGTTCCAACAGGAATAAAGATCCCAGTCCTTGACAATATTTTCTCAAAAAGATCACAGGTAACGTGTCGATCTGCTTTGGGTATGTGTGTGCTTCTGTGATCTGTATATATTTCATTTACATCGCACAGTTTTCTCCGTATACGTTGTTCAAATTTTGATTTAACAATACTCAAATGTAAACTACAAATTTTAAAGTCTTCTACAAAATTGGAACTCAAACAAGATATCTCAGATGTAACAAGTAACTTATCCTCTTCAGTTAGGCTTCTTAGTAAACAATATTCTCCATTACATATTTTTTTATCCTTATTTTTATCAACTGATGCCAAAATGCAGAAGTTAGCAGCCATTATTGTTGTTGTTGTTGTGAAGAGTTATATTAAGGGGAGGTAACAAATGCTGAAAAAATAGGTTAAAAGCCACTACTTTCTCATTTTTTACCATTCAATTGTAAAAACGTTTTAGGAGTGCCCACTAATTTTATTAATGATTTGATGATATCAAAACTTGCACTAATAGAATGTATATGTCCCAATATTGGAAGTGGCTGCGAATTGTAGATAAAAAAGACCAAAAACGTCAACCAAATCACATTTTTTGTAAACCGAAATTGAGTTTAAAGTTATATGTTTTCACATTATAGTCAGTTAGAACTTATTCTCGGTGACAGAGTGTAAAAACAATCATACTTCTTTCAGGAAAATACCTCAGAACAACCTGTTTCGCATAAAAGTGTCTATAAAACATAAAGATAAAGAACCATGTCCCGTTTTTGAAAAAATACCAATTTTCAAAACTTTACACACCATTACCATGGAAACACAAAGGAATTTTGAAAAACTAAAGAAACTTTTAATTTAAATATGAGGTAGATCTACAAAAATATCACAATTTTATACAAATCCGTGACTATGCGTGCCGCCAGATTTTGGTGCTTACAGAGAATTGCTCTTAATATGTAGATGTATGCATCAGATTGACAAACGTCCTCTAATATGTGTCACGGAATGACGAGTCAACCACAGTGACATCAGTTGATTCATGTCAATATGACTCGTGTATCCGAATGTGGGATTCCAACAGCGAACCGCTTCGAGACAGCGTCAAAGGAAATTCGTGAAAACTGACGTAAAACAACATTATAATTTTAAGCATTGAACATGCTAGACCAGTAATCCAGAGACCCGACATTTGAACACCACCAGCAGCAATACCAAATATTTATATGGCTTATAAAATTCCTTACTCTGAAAGAGACATGGACTGTTAATTACTTCGTTTGATGGAGGATCTCCGACAAGCAGGTTGTCGGCAGTGGAGTAATTGAGTAGGAAAGTTAATACATGCTAAGTTTAAACTAACATGTAAGTGGTGTTAACTTAATGCCCGCACCTATTATGTGTAGTCACACTGGCACGAAATGTACACAAAATGTACAAAATGAACAAAATACACATACCTCTAGAAATTCTCAGTAATATCCAATCCTTCGTACACATTATATAAACAGGTGTATCAAGACGGTCGACGAGTAAATCTAGTAACTATGCATACACTTTCCTGGCATTACTTTTTGACTTAATGGACTTCTAACTTAGTCGCATAGTCGTTTTAAAAGTGTAAAAGTATCGTTTTAATTCGAAGTAGTTACTCATATCATTACAAAGATTTGACTTAATGAAGCAAAAGACGGAAGATAAAATATCAAACGAATATTTCGTATTATTAAGCATTTGTAATTCACATTATAAAATGGATTTGATACAAAGGATTTTAGTTTTACAAGATAAATAAAATAAAATGGGCATGATTATAGAAATCGTCCCCACTTCTTCGTCCGGAGCATAACTCCCAAAGAAAAAAAGGGAATTACTTGAAACTTTAAACAATGACAGAGTTCGATGAGGGAAAGTACAGTGCCCTAGAACTCTAACTTGCCTATTGTTTTAATTATCCCCCCCCCTCCTTTGTTACATTTTCTTGCCCGGAGCATAACTCGAAAAGTACCGAAGGAAATTGTATACAATGAGAGAGGAACTGTAGTGCACAAGAATCATAACCCTATATTGCCGTTTTTAATTGTCTGTCTGTATTATTTTTTCCTGTCCGAATCATAACTACAAAAGTATTGAATGCAATTACTTGAAAGCTCATACAGTGATAGAGCACAATGAATGGAAGTGAATTATATAAGAACCATAACTCTACGTTGCCTATTTTTTAATCATCCCCCTTTATTACATTGTCTTGTCCGGAGAACTAAAGGAAATTTGTTCAAATTTCATACAATGAGAGAGGATATTAAATGGAAGTGCAGTGCACAAAAACCATAACGATATATTGCCTTATTTGTGAATTATCTCCCTTCATTTTATTTCATTGTCCGTTGCATAACCGCAAAAGTACTGGAGGGAACTGGTTTAAATTGCAAACAGTGAGAGAGGACTTTACGGGGGAGTGCAGTTATTTTTTTGGTATTCGGCAGACTGATTTTGAATGCAGAAAAATATTTAATGATGTTTTCGTGTTTTTTTTTGTGTTTTTTATGAATAGGTAACAGTTTGTACTGATTCTATTGTTGCAGTGTCTTGGAAAAGAAAAACTTTGCAGTAATCATATGAAAGTTATTTCTGTCTGCTGGTAAATCATATATGTTTGCTTGGAATGTTACATAAAAATATGATCAAAGAAAAAAATACATATTTAAGAAATAAACAAAATTATACTGCGTATTATACAAACTTATCACACTGCTATATTAGTTTTTAAATACTTGAAAAACATGGCCCCAGATTATTTATCTGAATCACTGACATTCTCAAAAAATGAAAATTACAGACTGAGATCATCGTCATGTAATAACCTGGTTA
>JAFMSR010000019.1:16156757-16171250 GCA_022818135.1 Saxidomus purpurata
AATACAATGACTTTAGCCTATTTGCATGCATTAACATGACTTGAACGTCTTAATTTCCTATTAGACAGATCCTTGACTATCATTGTAAATGTCTTTTTTGTTTGATCAAATACATAAACAATATGTTACAAAACAATTGAAACTTTGATATTCTGTCGGTTTTATACCGTAACAGGATGTCTACTTAGTCTGACATACTGAAGGATCTGCTCGTATATAGAGTTCAAATGTTCAATTGTAACAATATAATGCTTATAAAGAACAATCTCTGTAGCTACAAGTACATGTAAAAATGTACTATAAAAAGTTAAGTGGCAAAGATATGCAAATGCAAAAGTAGCTGCTCACAAAATGATATAATACATGTATCAAAGTACAAACTGACCAGAACCCCATTTCATTTAGTATACTTGATTTGATCGGAATATTTCCTACATCGCTCTTAGAAATTCTGTTTCATTGCTTTGCTCGCAAGTATTGCTGTTTAACTCAGCTGTTTGTCATGTTAGGAAAATGCATCTGATATACAAAAGCATGCAATTTTAATCGAAACTTGAGTCTACTATCGTCCGTCGATTTATATAAATTTGACACATACATATTCACAGTAAAACAAATTAACAAAGTTCAAAAATATATAAATTTCAAAGTATATGCACAGTTAATTACATCTCTGTTTAATAACGTTGATAACTATAAGTATTTGTCTGACGTCTATAGTCTCGTTCTGAAAACATAACAGGACTAGAAAGCATATTACATGCGTGTGTCCATTGCACATACTCTCCAAAGTCTCTGAACGATAGCCGTCCATAGCAATTAACATGATTTTACCCTCAACTTTCTAGACCGTCAGACCTAACTTCGAGTAGGTATCAAAGTAACGCAGATATTCATTCAAGCATTTGTGACAGAATATATACTGTTCCTGAAAGAAAGAAAAATAACGACCATGGTAACAGGTTATATTCGGACATATATGCTATAATACTTATTATTTAAAGATACTTAGTGGTTGTATCAATAGAGCAAGTAAAGAAAGAAGTGTTGGCTTTAGATCAAAATTCAAACTTACTTTGTTTGGAACAGACATGTGTCGTCTGTATTTAATTTTCCTCACCGTGTTGACAACGCTTATTTCCTGGTCTATCAGTGTTTTCTCCAATAGTACTGATACCGCACAAAATAGCCCACTTTTCTCAGCTCCAGTTCTGTATATCATTAAATAGATAAATAAATAAAATTATTGCCCTGGATTTTATGACTTAGGATGACCAATGAAAGCAGTACTATCACAGCACATTTTCAAATACATAAAACAAAAAATATAATCAGATACCATCTATATTACGATAAAACATCATAGGTTTATCTCTCGTGTGTACATTTAAATACGTATTTTTAATTTCTTGTTTGGAACCTTTTTGTTGCTGATTTTACTAATGTCATTGGGTAGATTATTCCAATTATGAATAGCATTAAAGTAAAACAGTATCTGTTTCAAAACTTTTAATTTTAGAAACAAATAAGTTGACTAAATCTGGTTCTGTTGTGAATGGATGACACAACATAAAAGTTTTGATTGATGTAAAATATTGAACGCATGGTTGTTTTACCCTGTCGCCGACCCTTAAAATATTCACTGCTTCCAGAGTGTCACATATTGTAATGGTTCTGTGAGGCATGTTAAGTATGAATCTGATAAATGTATTTTGAGTGACCTGTAGCCGGCACTGCTGTGACTTAGTCAATAGAGAAGTATAAAGAGAAAAGAGAAGTAAACAATTAAGTCTGCTTTATATTATTGGAAAAAAATACTTATGATATCCAGACAATGATACATTTCTGTAATTCAAAACTGAATCATTTTTTTCAGCTGCTGTATATATACATTGTATTGTGTTAACTATTGAATGGATTAAGCATCATTTTAGCTGATAAAGGTTTAATTTGGGAAGATCTACATTTATTTTTTATCTATACACATGCAGTTTGTTCAAGGCTATGCAAAGTTAGGTTTAGACGTTACCTTGATGAAATACTTAGTGGATTTTTACCTAGAAGTATAACTTACAGACAATGTACGAGTATTGGACCCTCTTTTTCTCTATCACAGTACTTCAGCTCTATGTCTCTAATAAACTGTACAAACTCTCCCGGGTCTTCAGGAAGATTCTCCGTGTCGTCCCACTTTGTAAACTGTATATGCTTCACTGTAATTTCTTCCGACTAGAAGATAACGCATAAAAAATGGAAGATGAAATTATTCAAATCTAAATAAAGTATGTACATGAAAATAAATTTTTATGTTTTTCTATATGAATTCATTTTAAATTTAGTATTTCATATAAACACCTTTTAGTTAACACGGTTTGTGATTTATGCATACAGCTGTAAACTTTTTTTTTTGTTAATACAGAATGACCTTTGAAATATGTATTTAAGATAACATCTTTTTTCTATGTGATTTTAAAAGTAAAATCGGTTTGTCTTAAACTTACTTTTCTATGTGATATTTTCAATTGTCTAAATATATATTGATCTGTCTTCTCTCCGGGTTCAGATTTTACTGTAAAAATGCCTTTCTTCAGTGTTTGGTTATCGGCTGGATAATAAGCTTCCACATTCTAAAAGAAGAAGATTTCTATCAATATCAAAATTGCATTTCGAACTCTTTATAAAACCAATTAACTTTTAACATGATATTCAACATGTATATGAAACCTACAACGATACAAAGTACAGCCAAATGGCATTTGAAGTGTCTTGCAATGTTAGAAAGAATAAATAATATTGCAAATAAATAAAATTTGCGCTTGAATTAATGATAAAAAATAAATAAAAACTCATATCTTCGGGTAGTATATACATACGCAAACATACAATGTAGTAGATACAAAATGTACATGTGAAGTATTGGATAAACTACTACAGAACTTACGTCCTGCTTTGTCACATGTGACTCCATATCAATGACGCATGTCACGTTCTCTTGGACAATAAGCACAAGGAAGTCGTCGACAGTGTCGGGCATAGGGGTCTGTGCAACTATGTAACGGTTAACTGATTTGAAACTCTGAAAACAAGTTCAGTCTTATTTTGTTTCATTAATTTTAATTGAGACGATGCACGTAGACATGTCTGAATGTATATACTGACATTCATATTTCATTCTAAGAATTATAAAGTATTTAATAAATGCCATATTAAAGTGTGCATAAACTGACATTTAGATTTTGTTTCAGTTACATACAAGTGTATGTATGCCTGTCTTCGTTCATGTTTTGGATCTATATGATACACATGTTGCTGGATCATAATATAATGGGTCCGCTAACTGTCGTTATCTCGAAAATGTTGTCTCGGAAAGTGCGTCAAAATTATGGCGATCGACGGACAACAGGCTGTGTAGTTGACACTTTATTGTAGCCGTAGATCAAACTCTTTTACAGACGTGCCACTGTGAATAATTCAAGCATGTGTCGTTTTCATAAAAATCCTTACAAATTTTGATATATATCATCACAAATTTGTTTCAAGAGTACCTCTGAGTCAATTGAGTGTTTTTAAAGCTATTAACATTTTTCGCCATTATAAAGACCCTCTTAAGCAAGCAAACTAATGATCGTCACGTAGTCTGCACTTTGTATGATATACATGTACTTATCTAGTTGAGACAAGATAAATCAACTGTTGAAATAGATTATATAGACCGACGCCGGAATCGTTATATCATGAGACAGATGATAGTTCAGGACAAATTGACGTGTTGTTTAAATATATTTTTAAAACACAAAAAAACTTACATTAACATATAGTGCATTAATGTAATCTGAAGAGCCTAGATTTCTGTCAAGGTACAGTCGTGGTCTATTGCGATCTCCTGTAATGTTTTGACAGAAAGACATTGGTATGCGTAATGTAGATATATGTCCAGTACTCACGAAAGAAAAGCTTCGATTTTGTTTTCATATTTCCCGACAAGACAGATGTTGCTAAAATGTCCACGCCATTTGAATTAAGTTAAGAAGAAAAATATGAAGCCTTGCTTGATCTATGGTTCATTTGAAACCACAACAAAATCCGTTTATGCCATATTATTTTTATGTTTTATTAGAATATTCCACAAAACGTGCAAATAATTGCACTCTGTCCTTACCAGGAATATCAGCTACCTTTCTATTCTTATTGTTAAGTTTTTTGTTTTTCTTCACAGCCTCGATCTCATCGTCTGGGCGACTTTCGACTGATGCTTGAAGTTTCTTAAATGTTACAAAACCATATTAGTTAAAGAAATGAAATCTTTAGCCTATGTAAATAAAAAAAAAAATTCACATTGTTTTAACCAATTCATTGAAATTCTTCTGTCTAACATATATAATTGAAAATTAAACAATGAATAAATAGAAAATAAATTTTACATTTTTAAAAGACATTTTAAACAATAGAACCGACTTTCTAAAAAGTTAAAATTGATTGTGATTATTTTAAAAGAACGGATGCACATGTAATAACCTGAAAGTTTTCTGCGAGATGGGCGTCTGTATGTTTGTTCATGTAATCACTAAACTTTGTAGCTTCTACAGCTTTACTGTCAAAGGTCAGAGTGTGAACAATAGCGTTGTGGAGGTACCGGTACTGTTCCTGTTTGTGTAAAGTAAAACAAGATCATTAATGCTTAAATGATTAAAATTCAAAGAAAATGCGTTCTTCTGTCTAAAGCATTAATACACAATTGCAGCAACGTGAAACGTCACATAATTTTAAAGACAACTAATATGAGTAAACATATGCAAAAATATTTTATGATTCCTCCCAAGAGCTGGGACATATGCACCTTAGGAAAACGTTTGATTTGATAAATTGTACAAAACACCACATAAAACAAACTCTTATGTACGTGGGAAAATCCCTTGATTCATGCCAAGTTTACCCATTCATGCCCCGTACCAACTCGTGATAGAATATATAACTTTTATACAATACTATTTATCAGAAGAATAAGTTATTGTTTTTAGGATCTCATTATAATATTGCCTAATCAAATTTAACTCTGATTAATAATATATCAAGTCATTTATAGTTTCATTCGTCTGTTTCCTGGCTGTCTTGGCGTATTTCCGTCATTAATGTATATATGTATTGTCCATTGTAAGTTGAAATATAGATGGTTAGTAATAAGGAGTAGTGTCGATATACATAAATATATATATATATTTGCATCAAACTTTTTGTTATATGTGAAGGAACATTTCTTGATACTTTACATCAACACAGCGTATTGACCTCATATATGAAAATGGATAAAAGGCGAATCGAAATGGAATATTATATGCTCTTTTTCACTAAGTCAAAGCTTTGAGATGTCCACATGCGGACCTTCTATATTCGGTCTCTAGTTCCTTAGAACCTGTCGCATAGAAACACTAGGTCCCTAGCTCCTATTATAGACCCCTCTTGTACTCTTGTTTCTGATGAAATTTAAATAGTTTTAAAAGACTGTTGGCAAAAATACACAACTAAACAGAATTTCAGCAAAATTGCAATTCGGAACAATTTTCAACTTAAAGACAATTAAAATCTCCTTCATAAATGACCCCCGAAAACGACAGGATGTCTAATCCCTTAATTGTTTTATGACCCCATATCAGATAAGAAATTGTATGATTAGGTGTCTTTAGACTAGACATTTTGTTCAATAAACTGACCAATATTTTACATGTGTTTTCTTAGGCATATTTAGCAACGTTTAAAAACCTTGAACACATTTTATATGCAGAAAACTTATTGCCACTTTAGAGAATTATGTGAAAGTTGAAAAGTTTTATCAAAGTTAAATGTTTTGTTTAGGAAAGATATAAAAGAAAACGCTTTTTTTCACTTTTCAACTTACTTGGAAAATCTATTTACGTAGCAAACTTTACATAATTCAACACTTTGAAAGAGAAAATGCATACCTTTATGTTATTACATTTACAATGTTCTAACCACCATATATGTCAAATGTGCGTGGATGCTATTGAAAAGCATAAATATACTAAAGTTTTGTTTTCATTTTTATCTTTTCGTTTCAAATAAGAAGTTGTTTACTTTTTTAAACATGTACACCATCATCTAGTGTAAATGTAGCTATGGAGTAACATATTATGAAAAACAGAATCTAGTTTATCATTGGCTAAGACCCCTACTGTGAATACACAGGTCTGACTGGGCCCCTGTGGCCACGTATCTCACATTCCTATTCAATTGTCTTTACGAAATGGATAAAAACACATATACTGAGTCTTTAAGATGAAATGAAAATTTTCAAATAAATAACCTACAGCAGTTTGCACCATATTAACTCGCTGTTCTCTCAGATTTCTGACGCAAGCGTAAATGTCGACCCCGCCCTCGACCTCACCTTCTACTGTAAGACTGTCTAATGCAATGTAAGTGCCAGTTCTTCCTATACCAGCACTGAAAATAATAGAGAAACGTGTATATTGCAAAATAGTTTTGACCAATGGAGACTATGTAATACTATTTGTCTTAATATTAACTTATAAATGTCAACATGTTCAGAAACAGCAATTGATGTATTAGTTTGTTTTTCAGAACAAGACTTGAACTATGGTACACTGTCGGACAATAACAAATTCAACCGTGATACATATCATCGGGTACAGGACATAGCATCGGATTCAGGGTTGCTTAAGACTTTTGTTTACCTTGGCAAATTTGAAACTGTATAACACGGTATTTTACTATCAACACATACTCATAAATACAGTGTTTACAACTGAGTTGGTAAAACAATTGTCAAATCAATATAGTGCATTTGTTTAACTGTAACACAAATTAGTCTAGGGATGGCAACGAGTACCCGGTTAACCGGTTACTCGGTCGGACGTCCGAGTACCTAGTTAGCAAAACGTTAATTGATGATCGATTATTTTGTGTGCAAAAATCACCTTATAGATAAAGTCATTAATCATCGCTTTTTGATTCCTCCAAAAAAAAACTTGTCACTATTCTACTTTGGGATCGTTATCCAAACACGCAAGGTTATGTGCGAAAGTTATATTGTTTAATCCGCTAAGTACATATAATATACGAGTTGACAGTTTGACAAGCAGGTATTGCTATGATTCTATGCCGCTTATGATCTTAACAAAACAATATAGACGTATGATTCATCAAAGATGATATTGGGTTGTAGTTTTCACAGTTTGTTTAAAATAGAGTGTATGATAGCAATTACACTGTGTCGCCTTTGCGTTTGTTCCAGAAACTGTTTATGCGGGACTAGTAATTTGAAGTCTAAATAACTTCATAAGCTAACTATGCCGGTAGTGAAACACGTGTGCGGAGAAGTAAGATAATTATTACGACTCAGCAGCAAAAATGTAACTTATATTTCCTTAATCGTATACATAAAATGAAGTGGTCTTTCAAAGTCTCTTTTCAAAATATCTAAGTAATCTGTACACTTGTTTCTTAAATTATCAGTCAAATTTGAAATATGTCTCCGTCGAAATCGTCTGCTTGCAGGTAATTAGACGGTTCCAAACAAAGTCAAAGATAGTCCATTGATCTATTATATGTCGACCATGGGGATGATCGGAGCAGTTGATCGGAAGAAGGACCGAGTATTAGAATATCATATTTGGTACTCGTTGCCATCCCTACACATTACCAATTGTTTGGATCCTTTGCTAAAGATCAGTCAGCGTATTGAGGAAATTTATCGTTGCAAACTTATTCTGTCATTGCCAAGCATTTATTACCTGCAGTGCACGATAATTGGCCCGTCCAATATCGTCTTAATACTGTTAACCTTCTGGCGAAATTCTATCAAACTAGTTACATCATCAGGAATTCCTTTATCCGGCCATGCTGAGAAGTGTACTTGAACAATTGATCTTTTTTCCGAGCCCTGCAACGTACATATTACATTATCATAGCTACTCTTTTAGTAAGAAAAAAGAAAATAACATCGCATTACTGTATCGAATTTACTGTTAATTCATGGGAGAATTAAATCATTGAAACACTTATTCCGAAGGGTAAACCCAAAAATGTCAATTTTGAGAATATTTTACCTTTTGGGCTACGAAAGATCTGACAGTATAATCAGCGTAAGCTTCTTCACTTTTGCAAGTGATTTGTACATCAGCATACAACTCGCTGAAGTCTTTGTCAGGCCAGTACTGGTCACACTTCCGTACCTGAGATATAAATGTTATATGTTACATGTATAAATAATAGTTTAATTTATTTCTTGTGATGTGTATGTTTTGGAAAGACATCAATGTCATTTACTTTATGACTAACATTGGTACTGAAAACAAAGTTTTAAAAACATCTAAATCTATTAAAAAGGATTTCGTGAAGAGTCTCAATTTGGAACTAGTCACGTTTGAAAAGACTTTAGACACACTTATTGGCCAGCTCATTATAGAACCCATTATCACACCGTAAATGTCGCTCTATGTAAAATACCCCAAATTTGATTGTCCTCATATTTGAATTAGTACTGCTGATATATAAAAGCATATTAAATTTCTTATAACAAGTTTTTCATGAACGCATTTTAAAGTATGTATAAACTGTAAATCTTTCGAAAGGAAACAGAAAGCTTACCCCTGCCTCAAGTAGCTTTGTCAGCATGACGATTTTGCCAACTTGTTCTTGCCAAACCATTTTCCAAAATTCGGACATATCTCCCATGCATTTGTATGTCGGTCCTAATATCAGCATAAATTGTTCGTTTGTAAAGTAAATCTTTAAACATATCTCTCTAACACTTTCTTAAGAAATAGATTATTCTAAATATGTGAATTACACATCCACTTCGTCTGTGTGGTCATGAAATATCATAAGAAATGAGGCTGTGTAAAAAAATAAGTAAACAATAACGTAAAGTAAACAATTAATTAAACAATATGACATTAATGGTATACATTACAGTATACACTTACCTATAGATGCAATATACGTCTGTCTCTTTATATATCCCTAAAACAAAACACAGAAATTTACAGAACATCATTTTATCGTGCATCATTCATGCGAAGGAACAGGGCTACACACGTATAGGATATGTCAATAAATTCAACAATATCATCCAATATTCATGAACTCAAACAAAATTAATCAAGTTACATATTTGTTTTACATGCAACAAAGATCAGTCGTGTCCGAAAACTGTTTATTACCATGGCAATGGCGGAGAGAAGGTGCATGTAAGCTGTCTCTAGAAAGCCATACTTTAATATAATTATTGAATGAATTGGGAAATTATTTGATACAGGATAAACCTGTTGACACTTACATCAATGTAACTGGCGTTGATATAATCGCAGTCTCCGTCTTTCAGGACAACTCTTGTATCATCATCTGTGAGTCAATAAGGAACAATATCACGCTTAGTCATGAGGACTCAACCATATGTTTAACGCTTAGTAATTATATATAAAATACAAGTAGTTTAAATTTATTCGTAAATAATATCGTAAACCATCCTTTAAATAGCTTGAATATTAAAACAGTTTCGAAATAAACATATATACGAAAAATGAATTTAATATAAAAGAATGCGATTTCAGTAAAAGCCTGGCCATTATCCGAATAATTGTGGACGATTGCTTTGACTGCATTTGTCTTAAAGTATACGCATTATTAAATCAGTTTTCCGAATTGAGTCACACAGTTTAGCCATCTAAAGAGAGTCCATGTAGAAATGTAACATTCCTAATTATACATGTATCTTACTTAGCTACATGTGTACATCAAGTATCGAAACGGTCGTAAAGTAAAGGGTCTATTGACACCTTTGTTATTACAATACTGGAAGGGGAATTACCCTTCCTGTAGTTATTCAAAGACTACATTTCGAGTAAACAGCAATGAGACTGATAAAGGTCTGATGCAAACATGTTAAATTGTTATAAGTTTAAAATGTTAATCATAGATATCCTTCATAAAAAAAATGAGAACGATTTCTTTCTCAAAACACTTAGACACACTATTTAACACACTGCTGCATGACAGCCGTGACGCAATTTCTCAAATGTTTGTATTTTCTAAATTGGTACAAGTATATAACACGATATGTGTTCTGATAATTCGTTGGGAGAATGGTTCTTCTGACATGAAGAGAAAAGTTCGTTGTTATTTTGATAAATGTGCATAATGTTTCCTGAAAAGGTTTTGTTCGTCATCTCTCGTGTGATTTTCCTCATTTTAGTCAGGACTGAGAGATCTAAATAAAGTTGTGGAAATGTGATCAAGCTATTATATTTAAAACAGATGAAGGTTTTGTTTTAGTTGCATGTAGCTGGGAAATTTAAGTTTCATATTCCAGTGATACATTGTATGTTCATTACAAAATATCGTTTGTTATCAAGCGGACAAAGAACACTTTAATTTTAATCCTCAAGACCATTCTCTTTTCTTATATCTTTCGTAAAGTAAGATTAGCATATTAGAGAACTATTCATTGCAACCAACGTTGCCTTGTGTGCGGCTGTACATTTCCAAAATCAATATTTTTATCAAACATTTTACGTTAAGAACTTATTTTTATTTATTGTAATAAAGTTCATGCGCATACTCTTTGTAATGAGATTTTGAGAACATCTTGGGTTAACATTAATAACTAGCGGGCAAACTTATTTACTATGTTAGTTCAACACATTTCAGAACATCTATGTTGTGTAACTGTACCAAATAATATTTCTTTGGGCTTGTAACTTACATGGATATATGCCTTTGTATCTGTTCTTTGGTACATTTTTTCTTTTCTGAGATTCAATATATGGTTTGATTAAGCCTGGAGGTAGTTGCTGAAATGAAGATGAAATGTTCTTTTAGTTTTACGTCACAGAATAAATGTAGATAAAAAATCAACACTCATTTTATCGATATAACAACCAGACAGCAGTGCATATAACACCAACTAACGATAGGGTTAACGTCGGATTTCATGTATCCCTGTACATGACGTTGTATATATTTCAGGAGTTATTATATGTCTTGTCAGATTTATTATTTATCAGATACTTATACATGTATTATGCCAACTAAAAATGATGATATCAAAACATAAAATAGTATTTATAATCTCTATAGATATTACTAACAGTTGCATGATTTCCTTTTGAAATTTATGTGAGTGTATAGGTGATTTGTAATTTCTTGCATATATCAATTCATCAGTATAATACGGAAATAAAAGGAGGAATTTTTAAAAATGAGGTTTTCCTTCCTCACATTCATCTTCAGTGTGATATAATGTACATGATCTTTGTTTCACATATACTTAATTTATACGTTTTTATAGCTGTTTTAGTATACATGATGGGTTCATACCGTCAGTAACGATATATCAAATATAAGATATTACCAGAAACTCTTCCACAAATTCCTCTTTTGTTTTCGCCGAAACAACATCTGCAATCTTATGTAGCATTATTCGTCGCTTTTTAACAGCTGTTACATTATAATATGTATCTTCAGCTTCAGATTCATAGGTGCAAATGCCATCTGTCTGTGCCATCTGTAATGATCTATCACAGTTTTAATTTGAATATAGATAGTCTTTATTTTGTTTACATTGGTGTTAATATAAAACATTTAACTAAAGCTGTCAAATGAGCATTTCATAATTTTGAATCAGTATTTCCTTTTAAACTTTTTTTTACTTGTAACCTTATTCAAAGATAAGTTTCCAATTTTACTTTGACTACACTTGATATATAAATGAAAATAATAAAAGTGTTCCTGTGCGTTTTGTATTTTGATATTGTAACCAAAATATTATAAATCAAAGATGTTGTGCAAATTTAACTTAATTATTGCAGTAAAAAGCTTCTATTTAATATACTGGATAAAACTTAGTTATAACGTTACAAACCGTTTTACTTTCCCTAATTGCAATATTGTTAAGATTTTCGTTAATTTCAAGTGCCGATTCAACAAACACTCTGACATTTTCCTTAGCTGCTGTCTGTTGTGAGTCTCTCACTTCTGCGTTTTCGTAAACTTCTGCTCTGTCACACTTAACCTTATCATGGTTTGGATTCCTGACAGTTTTGGTTTCAATTGTTTCTTTGGGCGACTTGGATTCCGGAACATTTCTCTTTGGTTTGTTCGGCATCGCATACACTGCACCTAAATTAACAGTAAAGAGGAGTGGACAGGATATCAGGATAGTGTGAAAACTTTAACAGATTTCAACAATTAACAGTAGCCGCATAAAGGGACTAACATTTACATTAGTTAAATAAAATTATACATGTGCTTTTACTTTTGTCATGTATGAAAGGACGTACTGCTTCAGAACTTCTATATTGTCAAACATATCCAACTACTGGACGTAGATTATAATGATAATAGGTAATGAGTGCTGCCTGGTTGCAAAAGCTAGACTCTGCTGTTAGAGAAAGTTAAATGAATTATCCAGGGAAAATCTAAAAAAATTCACTAGTTTGTGAAATGTGGATAATTACAATGAAATGAGCAAATTCAACATTAAAGTGTCATAAAATAATTTCAGTGAGCAAAAGACGTATAACAGCAGACTTATGTGAGAATAATTGACGACACTGATACACTTTGTAAAATGTCAATAACTAAATGTACATGTATATAAATAAATGCGATAATTACCGGTATCGTTGTGGTCGATCACATGCCCACTAGTTAAAATTTCATTATAAGTAACTGCAGCATTGACATTGATTCTATTCATTTCAATCTTTTCTTCTTTTTTTGTTGTTCTTCGTCTACAAGATAGACAACTTTTATACTGTTTCTTGTACATACTTCCTACACACTCAATAAAATATAATCATTTAAAGATTTTGACAAATATATCTATTTTTACCTTAAACAATTAAACATCGCAATCAAACGTATGTGTCGATATACATTGTGTATGTTTCAAGTTCATTTAAGATTAATTTTAATACTAGCTTTTGTTTTCGAAATGTAACTAGTAGTTTTCTATTTCTGCATAGCACTGACGTTTCTGATTTTGCAAAAGTAAATAATTGACAATAAGTCTTCGATCTAGTAAATTAAGTCAAATGATATTCGACAATCTTAATAGTAGATGCCTGGACGTTAAAAAGTGTATGTTCCAGTTGTAATCTAAGCTCTGAACAAATGTGAATAACTTACTTTTTTAGCAATATTATCACGATAATCACTGTAATGATAATCATTGCTAAAACGGAAGCTCCAATAGATGCCCCTACCGTCAGAAAAGTTGTATCTTCATCTGCACCCGTCTGTGATAGTGCTATTTATTGATAGGTACAATTATACATGTAAGAGTTAGTTAGGAACAAACAATACAACAATATCATAAAATAATGTGTATTTTGGTCGTCAACAAGTATACTTTTATATTTTAAGTCGATAGTTTTGTTTTCCGGTTATTTTAAATATGTAGCTACATACATGTTTCTTTAAGTAATACATGTACATGTATATGTAAACCATTACTGTACAGTATAATTTCTTACTTTTTTTTCGTTGTTTTACTGTACCATTGAACTCTAACAATAAAAGTGTGTTATCTTTGGCAAGTAAACGTATAATCATCAACCGGCGACAAACAGTGTTTATAATTGATGCGTATAGAATGTCTAAACACTTTCAACGACACGTTTTATGTAAGAAAAGTAAGAATGACATATATTGTAATAGTACGATCTTAATTTTAATTATCAAGACAATAACCTTTACCATAATGAAACAGGTAAGACCTATATCGTACAGCTATATGCTCACCTATAGAACAACTCGAGCCTGAAAATCCCTTTTCACATCCATGGAAGCACTTTCCTGTCTCTTTTTCGCATGTATTATTTACACAGTTCTCGCTACATGTCTTCTCACATGTGTCTCCACGGAAACCATCTGTGCATTCATGTATGCAGTGTCCATTTACATCATCGCAACTTCTTCCACCTCCTCTGACACAGTTTACGGAGCATGCTGTGTTACAGTGCGCTCCAAAAAAATTGTCAAGGCATCCGTTTAAACAATAACCTGTTTTCCAGTTACAGGAAATGTTCAAACAATTCAAGTTGCAATCATTTTCACAATGTGTGCCGTATTTCTTGAGGTTATCACACCCGTTAAGACAAGCTCCATCATCTATTCCACAAATAATTACATCATCTGTGGAATTACAGTTTGGACTACATTCTTTGGTACAATTCTTGAAATAGTTTCCGTTTTTACAAATAGAGCATTCTCCATTAACCTGGTTGCATTTAAAGCAATATTTTTCACAAAGACTGTCACACTTGTCACCCCAATGTCCATCGTTACAGCCTGCTATACATGTACCATTTATGGAATCACATATTACATCCTTGCACTGTTCTGAGCATGCTCTACATGATGTTTTAATTGTATTGTCAATGTAATATCCGGGTATACATTGCAGACATATTCCACCTGACAAGTTGAGCTTCGATTTGCATTTTAGCAGGA